>JAVQJS010128891.1:0-15351 GCA_036024795.1 Galaxias rostratus | reverse complement strand
GATAAATCTTTTATGTCCATAACATCCATATTTCTGTAAAGCTGCTTTGTGACAAATTGTTTTTGTAAAAAGCGCTATATAAATAAAATTGAATTGAATTGAATTGAATTGAATTGAATGATTAAATAAATCATATTAGGTTCACAACCTTGAAAGGCTTTTATGCCCACTGACCTTTGGTGCAGGAACAAACATGACAGGAGCAGCTGCTGATGCTACTTTGAAAAGGGCAGACAAGGATCCAGAACTGGAAGAAGAGTCTTTAGGAAATAAGCTGCCCGAGACCTGTCCCACGATATAGTCTGTCGACTCCTTTTCAGCTCCCACATTGCCGCTGGAACATATCATAAATACATTACATCTGAAAATCTCCAAAAGAGTGTGGTCTATGACACACAAAAAAACGTGCAAAGAATATTGTGCGAGTCAACGGCATTAGTATGGATCCCATTTTCTGAAGCAAGCACTCAAGCAATAAGAGTGGGCAGGCATCAATGATTGCTCCTTCCAATCCTCATGAACTAAATTGAGATTTTTTATGATTATTCATACATTCATCTAAATTTGCTATATGTATCCTTAATCTTATTCCTAATCCTAACCTTCCTGAAAAACATTGAACGTATACTTGATGGGCCTTTAATGTCACCCCGCAGTGTCCATTAAAGTGGCTATATGTAACTTTTTTGTACAGAAAGTATTAAACGTTGCGCGGAAGCCACTCGAATAACAGGTAGTATAGGCCTCAGTTAATGCATGACAACATACTGTGCATAAAAAAAATAAAAAAAATCCCTTTATATCACATGAACACATTTTTTATATTAAATATGGGCTAGCTGACATCGTGCTCTAAAAACAAGCTTCCAAACTATATCTGATTCAATTTGGAAATATTATGAGAGAAGAAAGGTCAACATTTTTACATAAAGTGCTTACAAAGGGGACATTTACATGAGTTGCTGTTGATGGACAAAAAAAAAGTGAATATATTTTTTAATTCATGAAGTATCTGAAAATGTTCATATTGATGCAGAATCATCCTCACTTTTGACTGTTGTGTCTGGCCTGAAATGGAACGAACCTACCCTTATACACTTTCAGCCCACTCCTTCACCGATTGACTGCCAGCTGTAGGCTTGGTACTGAGCTGCTTCTTACACATCGGAAATATCTGTATACTCATTGAAATGAGGCTAGTGCAATCAGTTGTGTTAGTTTCTTATAAATAAAAACTAAGAAACGTTTCTGTTTGTGATATGTATCATGACTATTCAAACTACCTATTCATTTTTTCCTTAGGTGGTGAGCAATTGCAGTTTTACGAGCATTATTGCCACCTTACCATTGATGTAGTCTCTCACCAAATGCATTGTTGATGATATACACCGAGTGACCATTGTGTTTCATGAGGGTCGATTTGACCAAGTTTACTTCCGATTTTTAGACTGATGAAACTAAACTTTGTAGCACATTTCTATAATGTCTTGTTTTTGTATTTGCAGCATGTTTCTTTAATGTGTTTTCTGAATTCGCTTTTTCAAAAGTCTGCATGTGCTGTCAAAAAGATGTAGATGTTTTATTATTTTGCTGTTTTACATCTATTTGCATGCGTTTTCTGATGTTGCAGTGTGTTGGCCACTCAGGGCCACCATCCTCCATCCTGATCGTTCATTTACACCCATATCATTTCCAATGCTTGGGAGTAATAACACACAGATATTTGAGCTTGGTATGTTTACATTTGTTTAGAGAATAAACAAGGAAAATTGGGATGATAATCAAAAGGAGTCCCTAACTTTTAAAACTTTAGGCCCAGCCCTAAATACACAACATTTCCATGATAAACAAGTTTTCAAATACTTTACAACAAGTAAGTACAACAATATCTCAATTATTTTAGTGTACTCAAGAACTAGAATTACATTTCGCTCGGCCACTCAATAAGCCATTCCGAACAGTAAAACTAAAAGCAACTGCCCTTAAATTTACAGAAAAGGTAGAATATACAAACCCTTCTCCAAGAACGTTTTCTGGCATGATCAATAACGATCAACTTCAGTGACTCCTCAAACTAAATGCACGGTATTTGATTGAGAAGATATTATTGTTACAATTTCGAAATAGTTAGCATTCACATGTGTTGTGTTATCTAAAAACAGTTCCGTTTCCTCTTGAGGTGGTGCTTCACCAAATTACTTCCTATAGACACGTGATTATCTTGGCTAGCCACACAGTTCCTGGTCCTCAGTTTATATCAACATAAGTATAAGACATTACGATACACATTTATTTTTCAAATATTTTAAATATTGAATTGAAAAGAAAAGAGTTAGCAAACTAATAAAATAAAATTAACATCTCACTGACCCAGAATAATTATATTTCGTTCCGGCATCTTACCATTTCACACGGAAATATACCCACAAGCACCACAACTGTGGTTGAGCATATTACGTTTTACACATCTAATGAAAAGACGAACGACGTAATATAACACATTTTGTTGAAAATTATATACTCATATATACTCATGGAAATAGAAGTGCTTGAAGATTCATACCAAGTAGGCAAACGTGTGTCATGCGAGGGAGAGCGGGGCACAGTGAAATATGTTGGCTCAGTTCCACCAACCGCTGGTAATATGTTGTTTGTTGTGTTTCTTGTATGCCTTCGTTTTGAGACAAAACTCATTGTTCTCGCTTCTAATATCACTCTGGACATTTTTATTCACGGGGCATTGAGTGTGCGTCTGTGATTGTGGGAGTTTGTGTTATGCTTACGCTACCGAATAATTTAAAGGACTATGGCTTGGTGTGGAGTGGGATAACCCTGCCCGGGGCAAACACGATGGCAGTCACCAAGGAGTGCGCTATTTCACATGCAGGTAATATCCAACTTATAACCATATTTACTGAAACAAACCAGTTTTAACTGTCCTTATAGCTTTTGTCTCAGAAAATGCCATTTTGAATCTGAATTTAAACGGTCACTGATGATAATATAACTAATAATGATATGGATAAAGGTAATCCAAATTTGTTCTTGTTGTAAGGTCTTGTTCTCAGACCAAAGCAATAACTTTTTGTCCAATGAAAGGCATCCTCAAGGGGGTTCCTTCATTCGGCCTAAGAATGCAAGCTGTGGGGTGGACTTTCTGAGCGCACTCAAAAAACGCTATGAGACAGAAACGCCGCAGGTTCTCAAAGAAAAGGTCACAGTTTCCACTAAGACTGTGGAGATGGTGGGCTTTGAAAAGCTTTCTGAGAAGCAGAGGTATGACACAAATGCTGTCCCCGAAACATACTCTTGTTTTATTATGTGGTATATCAACTCTTTATTTGTATCCAATCTCCAAAATATGCATCACTTTACATTTTTTATTTGCACTGCTTTAATGGTTTTACATGACGACAATTACTAAGCACAATTCATGCTACCCTAATTCAATAGATTATTAATGAAGAACGTCTAGCTCTATTGGCAGCATGTGTCCATTTTCACCACCATATGGATCTCATTTCAGATTTGTCTTCTTTACAGGATAGAAAACATTACTACAGTATCGTTGAGGATGTGTGAAGTTTGTAAGCCTGGACCTGAAAATGAAATCAGGAAAACTACTCCAGGTATCCTTTAAATGAATTACATTTTCTTGGCAAGTTGATCACCTTTTTATTATTATCTCTGACTTAATACACAAATAAATGTGCGTATAACTTGCTGTGCGCACTGCTTACGTTTGTTCATTGTGACAACTCACTAACTTCCAAGGAACATACAGTAAAGGCAGAAGTTTACATACACCTTAGTCAAATGGATTCAAACTCTGTTTTCTCCAAACCAAGTTTTATCCTGACATTTAATATTAGTAAATATGACTGGTTTTAGGTCAGTTAGGATCGCTGCTTCATTTGATGAACGTAAAGCAGTTTGCTTGTGTGCCTTACACAAGACTAACGTGAGTCAGAGAAGTATAGTCTACTTGGAATTGTGTATCTTGGACTCAGGCAACTCATCACATTTTGGAAACCTATATCTTGAACTGTGGAAAGTGGCTGGTCAGCCAGTGTCATTTATTCTATGATTTTCCTCGCAATGGCTTTGGTCTTTTTATAGGCTGCTGGCTTGTGATAGGGTCTTAGGTGCATTGCCTTTTTTACTGTCAGCCACAAGCCCGATGCAAACTGGTGCGTAGCCACATGAATATAGTAAACAGTACATATTTAGACTGTAGGTAGGCTACAGTCTAGCATACATTAAAATGCTAACCTACATTAGACTAGCGTCTCAATTCGAACTCTCTAGTCACACTAAACAGGGTGGCGATCCATTGCCATGCAGCCTTTCTTAGTTGTGCATTATACAATGTGGTATGGAGACTGAGATCCTCACTGTCAAGTTATCCTCCATTGCTTCTTTCTCCATTTTTTGTATTTCAGGTGGAATTACTTTTTGGTCACATAGGTCAGCATCCCACAAGACTCTATTTACTGATTCGCTGTGGCTATTATTTGACTATGAACAATGTTTGCTATATGCCGCAGAAAGTTAAACTATTCTCAATTTAGAGTTTGGCCGCACTTTGCTACAGAATCAAACTACCAGAAGTCATAGCAGCTGCCGCAGGTTTGCATGGACATTGTATGACAGCTCGTCGCCGGCCACACTTTGCGGCTGCTTGTTGTATGTTCAGCCACAGTATTTTCAAGACGGTCGAGATTGAAACGTAACATCATGCGAGTACATTACATCAACGCTAGATGGCGATTTATGCCTCTAGGAACTCTCCTCATTCATTTAGTTGTGGCAAAGAATATTAAAAAAATAATAATTAAAAATAGAACACGCAAACCCATCACTTAGCTAGATACATATGCACTATGTGGTATTATGCCAAACATGTCGACACAAGAATGAAATCGATAGATTCAAAATTGCGGCTGGCCACAAGTCGACCTAATAATGAGTAGAAGACTGACCGGGTTTTCAATATGTGAGCATTCCTACGGACACATCACATGATTAGTGATGGTTTGGCTTGTAGATAATTGCATAGTTGGCCGACAGATGTTCTAGGGAAAGATAGACAGCTTTATTTTAAGACACTCAGTTTCCCTTTCGCATGAGATCTTCTTCCAACATTTGTCCCTTCAGTATCCTCTTTTAGAGCTGATTGACAAACTGAGCAGATTCAGCTGTGCCTCTAGTGATCCCAAATGAAGCACAACATCGAAAAAGGAATACTAACACATCTCAAGATCCTTATGTAAAATTCAACAGACATTAAGAATGCATGAAAGATATAATGGCCTGAAATTATGAATTGTCCCACTGAATTACAGAACCAAACAAAAATACACTGGGACTTGCGTGCACAGACTCCTAAACACAACAAATACCAAGCTTGCCATTAACCTAAGTTTACCTTAAACAAACAAAATTAGAAACCTACAGTGCTTCTAGAAAGTATTCACAGTGCTTCACTTTTTCCACATTTTGTTTTGTTACAGCCTTATTCCAAAATTGATTCAACAAATGTTTTACCTCAATTATTCACAAAATGCACTTTAGTGACAACGTGAAAATATTTTGGGAGATTTGAGTTTTTTTGAGAATTGTCAGCTTCTTAACTCTCATGCACAATGTTGATATGTTGTCTGGCGTGGCCATCGGCAGTCTGATTTGAGCACATATTATTCAGGCACCTGCATGCCATTGCCATGGTCATTACCATGATCATTGTTCCGATCTGTTTTAGTCACGCAAGCTGCTGTGATATCAATTTAAATAAGCTGCCCATGGTTTTAGCTTGTCTAGTGAGCTCCACCAGTGCTAAAGCATACGCAGGCTTCCACTCTAGGAGACAGATGATAAAGTTGTGTTTGTCTTTTTGTTTTAATCAATTAAAGTTGTATAACAAGCTAATCTCTTTTATTGTTTTAAGTTGCGGTTTCTTTCGCAGGGATTTAGCAATTACAATACAAGGGCTCGCCTCCCCATGTACTGCAAACGTTCCTTCCAAACAGGCCACTATTACAAATAGTAATTGAATAGGTAGATTATATTCCACAATGTTTAGCTGTACATCCAGACCGAATTCTTGATGCCACTCTGCAATTAAATACATTAGGCTATTTTACTTTAGAGTGTGTTTGGAATTACATACATAGAATGATCATGTTTTACTTACCTATGATGAGTATTCAGTTTACTTTCCTATATAGTTTTTTAAACAGACCACAGAGCAATGTTTTTCTGTGTATACAGAAATATAAACCAGGCTGAAGATATTGTTTGTTTACATGAAATCTGTGGAGTGGTTAAATATATTTGTTTTGACTGAAGTGTGTAATCCTCTAAAATCAACTTTATATACTGTGATCTACCGACTACTAAAGATACCTTTATGATAAATTATGAACCTTTTACACAAATGGGGGTTATTCTATTAATATTTTAGAAATAAGGAATCTCACAAGAAAAAAGAGGAGCTCCAGTGTATTGTGTGACACAACCTTTGTTTCTTTCAGGTGTGGAATCGCTCGACATGTGTGGGAATCTGCTCAGCTGTTGGGATGATGTGATAGCCATTGTTGAGCAGATGGAGTGTCTGAGAGAGTTACAGCTCAGGTAAGAAGCAGTGAAAATAATTGTGTCATAGAGTGAAATTGAAGAGTATTAACAAGTGGTGCTGTTCTTTTATTCTTCTCTTAGCCATAACAGACTAAGCATGCCCTCCAAACCGGTGTCCTCGTCCATAGCCTTCAACAAATTGAAAGTTCTTTCTTATGCCAGCTGTGCCGTCACCTGGCCACAGGTATACACTTTTATTCAAACAAGAAACCGGTGCCAAATTGATCTAACAGTTTTATCAATACAGCACATTCAGAAAGTTTTCAGATTCATTCACTTTGTAAAGATTGTGATATGTTACAGACTTCTTATAAAATGCATGAAATGTATTTCTCTTGTAGGCGGTATACACACAATACCTACTACTTGGAGTTCACCTGTGGTAAATTAAATTAATGGAACATGGTTTGGAAAGTCTTACCTGTCTAAATAGGGTCCCACAATTGACAGTGCATGTCAGACCAAAAAGCAATCTATGAAGTTAAAGTAATTGGTTCTATACTGCAGAGACAGAATTGTGTTAAGGCACTGATCTGGGGAAGGGTGCAAAACAAATTCTACAGCCTGTGGCCAAGTCAGAGGGCAAACTTGAACCAGGTCGAACATATCTGTCGAGACCTGAAATTAGCTGTGCATTCACACATCCTGTCCAACCTGACACAGGATCTGTAGAGATGAATTGGGGGAATTCACCAAATACAGGTGTGACAAGATTGTATATCCATCCATTATTTATATATCAAAAAAACACTTGAGGCTGCAATCGCTGCGAAAGATGCCTACAAAAAGAGGAATGAGGAATGGGTTGTGATACTTATGTAATATTGTATTTAATTTCAAAATCTACAACTCTGTTTTCTCTTTATCTTTATTGTGTTGCATGTTGATTGATGTAAATACAGTTTTTATTTGATACATTTAAAAAAAAAGGTGTAACATAGCTACATTTGCAAAAGGTGAATGCACTGTTTATTCTAGTCCGAAAATGGATCAGGGAACTTTGTGTCCTACCCCTTGCTTTTGTTTTGTTTCTTAGTTGCTTGAATGCTCACTCATGTGGCCACAGTTGGAGGAGCTTTACGTTTCAAATAATCAAATCACAGAACTGCAGAGGTAACATTTATGGAGTGGCTGTGGATTGAATTAATGTTGTGAAATAAACAGAGAGCAATAGAGCAAATGTTCTACCTTTCTATGTACAGGCCTTGTAGTGTTCTGCAGTGTCTGACAACATTGGACCTTTCAGAAAACCTTTTGGTTGAAGAAAGCTTGCTGCAATTGTCAGATCTACCAAGGTATCAAGTACAATAATTTTCGGACTTTACATTACAGCATATCAAAAATAAACCTGGCTTAATAGGGTGTGTGTAATTCTTTACAGATTGGAAAAATTACACTTGTCCAAGACTGGGATATCAGTGCTGCGGTTTGATGATGCCCCTCTTGGTAAGGTTGAAATGGCTAAAACATAATATATAGGAAATGTATGGTGTATTTCTGTATTTATTAGTTGGTTTCTTTTTGTATAATAAAAGGTTTGCATTTGTTTCACTTTTGAAATTTTGCTTTGCTGTAAAGCAAATTAAAGGATTTAATTCTGATCTTCCTCTGAAGGTTCCAAAACAGCAATGTTTCCTGTGTTGAAGATTCTTTCACTTAATAACAATCACATATCAGAGGTAGAGAGAACCCTCCTTTTTCCCTCTTATACTGTACACTTGATCTATCAAAACATGCATGTGTTCTCTTTTGGGAAAATGCTGACGTCAATGAACATTGGACTAAACCAGAATTAAACATACACACACAATTATCCATGCAGAATAATTAACTAAACATGCACCCCAACTCAGTGGTGGGTGATAAATGAGCTGGAGAAGCTTAGGTGTCTGGAAGAGCTGTTGTGCCACTCCAACCCCATTCTGAGTAGAGAGAGAAATCCACAGACAGCCCAACAGCTCATCATAGCCAAGGTGGGGCAGCTGGTGTCTCTCAACAGATCCCAAGTAAGTTCACCTATCTTATAAACAACTAATAATGTGACCTGGCCTTTGGAATAGGATATGTTTTAGTTGGTTAAAGGCTTTTGCAGAGGACTGTAAAGTGAATGCATGTTTTGCCCAAGTATAAAGAATAAAGAAAAGTAATAAGGTAGTGGTTGTGCAAATGTGCATTTGTAACACCTCGAACTTCACCATGTCATGAGAATAGGAGACAGAACCATGAAACTTGTTATGCACATACTCTGATAAAAAAACTGCTCCGTTTACTAAAAGACCGCTAATCATACTTATTTGTAAAATTGAATGGACTAGAATGAACTTGAAACCAAGACAATCTAGAACAATGTCAGTTGTTGAGCGAAAATTGCGCAACAAAATGTTCTTCCTAGATGATGATCCGATTCAAAACGTGATCGAAAAGCCTGTCAGAAGTCCGAAAAGTGTTACACTTCTACCCTTAAAGACTCAGACCAGGTGGAGAAATTAAGGATAGAACTGAGCGGAACTGGTAGGAACGCCGGCATATTTTGTCGCCGCTTCACCATACCGTACTTAAGCTTTTTTTAAAACTTTGATTTTATGTATGCTGCTGTCTCGTGTTTTAATTACTCTGGATCTCTCACCCTGGATCTCTTCTTGTCAAGCTTGAAGTGTCATCTCGACATACTGGGACAATATGATATACCGCATCCTACGTTGCCCTCAATACACACACACAGTGGCACAAGACCGGTAGTTGTTTACTCTGGGTCCTGCTCGCCGGGATGTATTTTGTGTTCGACTTCACAGTAATCCACCCGTTTGCTCTAAATATTTAAGCACCAGAGACTGCCCTTATCAAAATCACCAAGAACCTCCTAATTTCCTCTGACCCCAGTCACATTAGTATCCTCATCCTCCTGTGCCTCTCGGGTGCCTTTGACAAGGTCTGCCATTCTCTCCCTCTGGACCACCAATCAGATTATCTTGGGACTCACCGGTACTGCACTTATCTGGTACCAGTCCTACTTCTCCGATAGAAAGCAATCCATCACTTTTGATGACCCCAATTCCCCCACAGCCCATATTAATCAAGGTGTACCCCAAGGTTTTGTGCTTGGACCTCTCCTTTTCACAATCTACATGCTTCCACTTCTACTTGGTCAGATCTCCGCTTCCACTGCTATGCTGATGACACTCAACCCCCCCCCCCTGCCATTTTCCAGCCCTGTTACTTGTCAACTACTTTCTAATATAAAAACCTGGATGTTCTGTAACTTTCAGAAACAGCAGCAGCAATAAAGCAACAGCAATAAAACATAACTCATAGTGGTGGCCCCCTACGGCTCAGCTCCGGAAAGTTGGGGACCTTCTCATTTCTATAGACAGCTGCACCATCTGCCCCTACACTAAAGTAACCTGGAAGTCATTCTTGATTCCTTCCTGTCATTTGAAAGCCACATCCAATCCTTTACCAAACTGGCCCTCTATTACCTTAAGAACGTCACTAGACTCCGTCCTTCTCTCTCCAACCCTGTGGCAATGACCCCCACTCATGCCTTTGTCACCTCCCTCCTGGACTACTGTAATGGAGTTATATTCAGGGTTCTTAGTAAAACCCGGAATAGGCTCCAATACATTCAAAACTCAGCTGCAGGGGTTCTCACTTGCACCAAACCCTGGCAGCACATCACCCCTACTCTCACTTCAACTGCACCTTCACTGGTAGCCTGTCAAGTACTGCATCACCTTTAAAATCCTCCTTCTCACATACAAATCCCTTCATGCCCTGGCGCAACAATATATCTCTGACCTCATACTCCTACCCCTCCTGGAATCTTAGGTCTTCAACTAAGGAACTGCTCGAACCCTCACACCAGGCTATGGACATTTGAGAGCAGAGCATTCTGTGTGGCTTCCCCCACCATTGGAACACCCTCCCCTTGAGCTCCATAACGCAGAGTACCTGGAAATTGAAAAAAATATATCTTAATACATATATGTTTTGTCAGGTTTTTAGCACCTTTTATTGTTGTTGCTCACTGATTGTAATATGCATTTTAAAATGTCCTTTGGTTTTAAAAAGGTAGTCTTAAACTAAAATTATTATTACCGGTATTATTAGTGAATATTGAGAAGTCAAGGTTGCTAGGAAAGCTAAAACTATGGTGGCTACAGTTTGGACTTCTACGCTGGTTCATGTGGCCATTGAAAGTGTATGATGTACCCATCTCCAAAGTTGAAAAGCTAGAAAGATGAGTTAGCTTTTTTTGGCTCTTTAAGCTGCTGCTTTCCAGTCCTACAGAGGAAATTAAGTGCACTGAAGCAAAATTAGAAATGGCTAATGGAATTTATGGAATCCTGAGATAATATAGTAAGAAACGCTGCATCCAAGAGAGGCAGTACTGCAAGCAAAAGCAGCCCCTAAATATACAGAAATAATAAGGCAAGTACAACAACATGTACATGGAGGATTTGGACTTGTTACAAGTAAACCGAGATGGTCAAACCTAACCCCTTTGGAACAATGCAAATTAGTGATAGAACAGTTACATATGCAAGGAAGAGCTGTAAGGAGCGCTAAAACGGTCTCATAAGCCAAACCGGGGCAATTGATGAATAATGAATGAAAATGACCTGGAGGGACTTGTGGGGAATGGAATCCCCTATAATTAGCTTCATTGTTAGGGCAACCTACAAAGTACTGCAAACATCGACAAATCAGCCAAAGAGTAGGTGAGAATTCAACTTGCCCCCTCTGTGGCGGGACGGCAAATCTCAAACACATGGGGGGGCTGGGTGCAAGACTAGCCTTAGTAATGGAAGATACACCGAACGCTACAATAAAAAAATAAAATGATTGGTTGAAGCAATAGAACATAGGTGCTCAACAGTTAATGCCCTGCTAATTGTGCTTTGTCGTGGAGGGACTTTTGGGAAATCAAAGTTAAGGAAGAAAACAAAGCCCAGGGCAGCTGTCGAAAGGAAAATGTTTGCTGATGCCGGCCAACAACTGAGAGTCTCATCGGAGATTGTTACAACCAACTTAAGGCCAGACTCATTACTCTGGTCCAACACACCATTGTTTGTTTATTTTATGGAACTAACAGTTCGTGGAACGAAGCAATAGATGAGGCTTACCAAAGAAAGAAATTAGCGGCTGAGGCAGAACTGCAAGGTTCGAGAACAAAGGTGTATCTTGTGGAAGTCAGATATGGTGGATTTGTGGCAATATCAATGATCAAACTACTTAAGCAGTTCGGGATCTGCTGTAAAGATTTGCACCAGACTATACAAGCTATATCAGATATAGAAGAAAGAAGTAGCCAGGGGCTGTGGCTGGAAAGGAAGGATGGGCACAAAAGTTTTGAACATCTTGCTGAAAAACCAAGAACTGGTTTAATCTCAGGACAAAGGTATAAAAGGTAAGTATTTCCTGCAGAGCGTCAGTTATCAATCCTGCAGGAAAAGAGTTGGGAAAGATGATCTTCTTTTCAGGTGGTAAGTATCCCTGCTGAGTTGGCATTGGAATCCTGCAGGAATGATAAAGGGACAAGTATATGGGGGGATCATGAGGCACAAGGAAGTGTATCACTAAATTAGGAAGAGATGCCCACAGTAGGAGAAAAATCGTAGATCATGCTAGCGATATATAGTGACCATGAGCATTCTGCATATGGGGTTTGCGACAGTGAGTGCAGTCATAAAAATAATTGCATTTAGCAAACGATAGGGGTCATCAAAATAACGTCCTACAACAAAACTAGCGGCTTTATCAAAAGTTGTGTAAAATGCAACAAGAAGCAACAATGTCAGGTGTATGATAAGGTCAATGTAATCTCTCTTTGATAAACAATGCCGTTGTCCAAAAAAAAAAAAAAAGCATTTTCAACCACCAGAATTGCAGAATGAAGAATTTAAGTTACTTTCTTCTGTTAATTGACGCTACTGGGTGAATTATTATATTTAAAGGGTAGTTCACCCATTTTCAACAATGTTTTTAATCAAATACCAATGTTCTGGTTTACAAGTGAAAGTAATGTTTGAGTTTCAGTAGTTTATTTGAGTTTGAAGTGATTTCAATTTCTGTGTGCACACGGCCCTGCAGTCTCTTGCCATTTGCCAATTATAGTCATTGGCAGGGCATCTACCTATGCTAATTTTTTCACTAGAAAGGTCATTTTGCTAACTTCTTTTCATGGTGACCTACAGATTCTTCCTGAAGATAGGAGGGGGGCAGAGCTGGACTACTGCAAGATGTTTGGATCAGACTGGTTAGAGTCTGGTGGCCATCGGGACCCCCTGCAGAACCATCCAAGTGATGAATTCACCACACTGCATCCTCGCTTTCAGAGCCTCCTACAAAGTATGTCAAGCATATGATGTTTAAAAGGGTTAAAGAAATATTTCATATAAATAAACCTGATATAAAATGTTCCATCTTTCCCAGGAATTGGTATGTTTAACAGTATACCACTGTATAACCTACAAAGATTAACTTAAATTGCTCCAATTCTTATATCCAAGTTAGATCTGCTCTAGAGGGGGGGTCTAGAACTCACATGTAATTTTTGTTGTCATTGTTTTGTCCCTCATAAGTATTTATTGCTAGGATAGATCTTTGGTGTAATTTTAGAATACGGAGCTCCAGAAGAAGGAGAACTGAAGAAGCAGGAGCCATTTGCCCTAAAAAATCAGCTCATAAGTCAGTTTTTCTTTTTTTAAACTTCCACTTAAATTAACTGTGCTCTGTTGCCTTCACATTAAAATTCTCTGAATGTTTCTTCCCTAGGTATTACCTTTGTTTGTCCAGATGAGATTGACCGGCAGCCCATCACTAAGAAACTTCCAGGTAAATATGTTGTTGCTTAATATTACCCTGACTTTCGTTAAATTAGTTTGAAACAAGCAATGACTGCTGACACTCGGTAATTAGAGATTGTTAAATGTAAAATCGATTTTTATCTTTAGAACTAAACAATTTGCCGATGTACAGCTGCTTCCATTCCACTTGCTGTTGTAACAGAACTATAACCGGTAACATGTCTCTTTCTTTTAGATTCAATGATTGTTCAGAAAGTGAAAGGGCTGCTGTTCAGACTTCTGAAGATAGGGAGTTCTGAGCTCAAGCTGTCTTACTCTAGTTCAAAGGTATGCTGTAGCTTTAGAATGGGCTATATTCCACTTTGCTTAGTATTTGTTGCTTTTCTAGGTACAAATCACAAGCCAGGACTGTTTAGAGGTGCTCTATAAATGCAGATGATACTGAGATCATTGTTACTATAATTTAAACACATTACACCAGAATGTATCTAGATTTTTGAGCTTATAGTCTTTAGAAAGCATTTTACTTACGCCCATAAAAGAAAAAAGTTCAGACTCCATATGAAAACAGTGAGAAAATGCATATTAGTCCAAGCCAGGGTTTCCCAACCTTTTCTAACCCAGATCATACTTTGAACATTTTTATTAGTAAAATGGATTAAAACTTAATTAAAAAGATTTCTTTATCTTTCCCAAATGTGACTTTCCCAAAATTCGATGATACACCAGATGATGTCTGATGGCACACCATAGTGCCATGGCACACCATAGTGTCATGGCACACTGGTTGGGAAGCGCTGGTCTAAGCCATATTTAGACTACTGGCTCTGGATCTCAGGTACATTTTCTATCATGCAAGTTAGTCTATTCTCAGGAGGTGGAGAAGAAGTTATTTTCTAAAACAACTGAGAAAGAAGCGCATGTGCAAGCTGTTTACCACTAGATGTCAGTACTAATGTACGACGGTTCCAAGTGATTTTGCCAAAGTGAACATGAGACTGCACCGAGACGAAGTTAATGTGAAGGAATGACTCTTGCTAAATCCTATGTGTTCTGGTTCATTGTGTGCCATCCAACATTACACCAGCCCTGACTAGTACTTCTGCAGGCAAGCTGCTGAGAGCTCAGAGTGTGTTACAAACCTTGTCTAGAGAACACTACACATGCCTAATAAAAGAAAACTTTGCGGACAGATCTAAAAGTGCATGTAGGTGTATTTACAAATAAAATATTGCCACTATTGAACAAAGGGAAAGTGAACGGTGCCAAATAAATAATAATTTTATGTATTTAGTTTTCTGCCCTTTTGTCAGACACTTTACACAAATGGGATGCCAATTTATAATACAGAATGAACAACTTTAGGAAGATGGCGCATGGATACCAGAGGAAACCCACAGCAAGGCCCTAGGGTCAGGTGGGGTTTGACCATCTGTCCCTGGCTCAGGTTTTCCTGTCCCTGGTATTGCTCTGTATATTTCCAGTAGATGTGGTTAACTTTGCTAACCACTAAGCGATAATTATGCAAAGGACGGACCATGACAATATACCTGCCTTTTTATTGACTTTTCCATATTTGGCTATACCTGAGTCTTCACACAGAACAAGCATTATCAAATTAAATGTGTGTTAATGTACCCATCTGTGAGAAGGCACAAACGTCAGCCACAGATAGAGTTGGTTTTGATGTGGGTTCACCACGCTTTATTTGGTTTTCTTTTAATGTGACGAGCGTCTCATGCTCCTCTCCACCCAACTCACCACTGAAACAAACAGACACCCATAAATAACCCACAGCTGACCAATCAACAGATTCCCCACACCTGTTGTCAATCCATGATTAGTCAGCTGCAAGTCTCCCCACCACAGCCCCTCTTCTGGACAGATGCCGTCACAACCCTCACAGTGT
>JAVQJS010128839.1:0-19326 GCA_036024795.1 Galaxias rostratus | reverse complement strand
ACACACACACACACACACACACACACACACACACACACACACACACACACACACACACACACACACACACACACACACACACACACACACAGTCGAAACTCAGAAGGTCATGTGCCTTTCTGTAGTCAAGGGTCTCCCCCCAGTGAATCTGACACAATATACAACAACAAAGGCCTTTTCGTTCCGCTCCAGTCCCCCCATACTGACAGCCTGGAGGGCCTGCCGCAGCGGGGGCAGCCCAGCTACTGTAAAGGTTCAACGCCAAGGTGTCAAAACAGCCCCGGAGCCCAGCGGCACCCGCACAGCAGCACCACAGAACTGACAGAGGAGGTAGGAGAGAGAGAACAGAATCAAATCAAAACAGAGTAAAAGTGTGAGTAGCAAAGCAAAAAAAGTAGAGAGCGAGGCGTCGAAGAGGAGTACTGGGGAGACCTAAGGAGACATCAAACCTGCTTGTGTGCGACTGGGCTTGTGTTCCGGGACCTCAACGTGTGAGTGGCATGGAAAACAACAGAGAGTTGTTCAGCCCACCTGAACCCACTGCTCCCTTCCAAGACCTCCAGCCCACCAGCCTTCCCTTCCTCAGACAGCAGGCCTCCACCGGCTAGCTCCTTATCAAACCCCTATTCATCACCCGCAGATGGAAGCCTGGGCCCCGCTTTATATCATTAGAGCATTAGGGCGGTTGACACTAATGTGACCGCTTGTTTGAATAGCTCCGCATCCCTCCGGGGACGGGGCCACTTTCTCTGCATTCGCCGGGCTAACATCAGAGGAACGTTCTGTGCTTTGCGTTGCGCTAGCGCTCGCTTCATCACCGCCAAGAGAGCGGGACGGGCGCCAGAGACAACTCGCTGGGCCAGGCCAAGGTAGTGCTATAGGTTTGGAAGAAACAACAATGTGGTGTGCGTAAGCCAAAATCTGGTTGTGGTAAGGCTAATGCACTTACAGGCTACTGCAGAGAGGATTAGCGAGTCTAGACTAAATGGATGGAGGGCAGAGGTCAATGACGGAGCAGGGAGATGAGTGAGGGGCGGGGACCAACAGGGAAGTAGATGAGAGGCTAAGCACGCAAGCTCCCTGGTCTTACTGTGGTGGGGTTGTTTAGACAAAGAGAAGTGGACGTGTGTGGGCAACTTGGAAAGATGATCCAGGTGTGTGTGTGTGTGTGTGTGTGTGTGTGTGTGTGTGTGTGTGTGTGTGTGTGCGTGCCATTTCATTTCATTCAGAGTGTGTGCCGACAGATGGTGCAGCGTGTGGGCGCGTTAATACGAGCGTGTGCTTCTCCACACCTCGCCTAAGTAACCCAGAGTCAAGAGTAATTGGCTGGCTCTGATAAGCATGTGCAGGTCAAGTTGACCGCGGCCAGCCCTCACTGGTGTATCCATTGGAACCCGGGGTGCACACACAGGAGAAAACACAGAGATACACAGAAATGGAGAGGGGGAGAGACTGGGATGGACAGGAAGGAAGTAGGAGCTAGGACAAGGAGAAAGAAGAAGAGAGGAAACAGGTGTGAAGAAAAGAAGTATAGGAGAGGAGGAGAGGCCGTGGAAACAAGGGAGGCAATAGATAGATAAGAGAAAAAAGGAGAGCCACACAACCCCCCGCCCCCCGCCAGACAGAGCGCCATGCGGGGGCAGGCCTTGCCAGTAAGAAGGGGAGGAATGTAGAGACAGAGGGGGGAGAGGAGCAGTGAAACCACACCAGGGCAGGTCATTAGCAGAGCGCCCAAAAGCAACTGCCGCTGCAGTATCCTGGGGATGGAACGAAGAGATAGGGGACAATTAGGAGAAACAAGGAGACGGCGCAGGGAGAAAGAGGTAAAAAATGAAAAGAAATACAAATTGACAGGGTTGGGGTTGCTAAAGGGCCAGAGAGAGGTAGCTATAATGACCCTGGGGTGCACATTTCATTTCTGGCTCTTCTTCTTGACCTTTATCTAATATGAGACCCGTCTTTGGGTAAACACTATTATTTACAAGTGTTTTGGAACAAATCATTTGGCATCCCTCGAATGTTAAGACATTCCTTTGTCAAATTCTCAGAGCAGGACTCTGTGGGAAAACAGCATCCTGACCTGCACACAATCAATCTTTTGATTTCATGTGTCCCAGTCGCTTGGCAGAGTCAAATCTCATTTGTGTCCTCAAAAGCAAACGCAAAAGCGTTTGTGTCCTGACAATGTATTTACAAGAATCGCTTTAGTCAAACAAACAGGCCTGGAGAAGCGTGGAGCAAACATGTCCGTCAAGTTGTCCATACGACCCGGGGCTGTCTAAATGGCAGGACGTGCGGCTAACGTAAATGTTCCACGACCCAAAGTAAACAGTGCAGGTCGCTAGAAGTCAGACGCTGGACGGGTTTTTCTGAAGGCGCACCAGGGGTCACTCGGTAAATCACTTCTCTCATCAGGACCGAGCAGTGAAAAACAGCTTGACAAGGCAAGCCGTCAAATCCCCTCTGTGCATAAACTTTGGCAGAAAGAATGCAAACAGTGGGAATCGTGTTTGGGTTTTAAAGTTTTGCTGCTATGTCCAATTTATGTTGTGCCTGAGTGGAGCCAAAAGACAGACAAACAGAGGCCTTTGTGAATGCAGTCGCTAATGCAATCAATCGTACTGATAAACACCAGAGGGGGCAGAGTGACGGTGACCCCGACGGCAGTGAACCTGACACCTGCTCAACATCTCCCTTCCACTCGATACCAAGTGCCAGTGATTACGACCACAAACACAGGGCGAAACACGTCAGCACAAAGATCACGCAGTAAACCCCACCTTCGGGGACCAGCACTGAGCACCTACGCTAATCCAGTAATTGACTCCATAACTGCTCCAACCTGTCGATGGCATAGGGTTGACATCCCAGGCTGTACATTGCCCAGAGTTCAGAGGCAATAGCATGTGTGTCTGTTCAATGAGATCGTCAAGGGGAGGCCAGTCTTTTGGGGGGTGGCGGGGGTAGTTCCTCTTCGGTTGGAGTGCAGAGCCAAACTAAGCAGAGTCTGTCTCTTGTTGGGGCTCGGGGACAGGCAGGCACCAGCCTAGGGAAAGAGAAGCATTCCCACGTCCTCTAACCCCGTGCAGCCCAGGGCCATGAGGACAGAGGACAGGCGTCGTCCCATGCTGGACACGGTGGAGAGGAGCCAAGTGTAGGCGAGGGGCAACCCAAACAAGCCCTCTATGGCTCAGGCCCTGGCCCCATGAAGAGGACCTGCCCCCCCCACCCACCCCCCACCACCCATGTTGGAAAAGGTTCAAGTGAGTTTACAATCTTGCACTTGAAGAGCTTCCAGGGTTTTTTACATTTGTAATTTGCACTTTTCCCCGGTTAGGCAATGAGAAGCCAGTAATGTTGTGCAATGGGTATGAAAAGATGGCATTAGGAAAGGGGAAATCCATGATGATCAAACTTATTAGAAGTGATAAATGCCAAGTAAGAAGTGGCGTTCTAATTAGTCCAAAACCTAGGCTTCCAATTCTAGCCACATCATGGCTTAATTATCAAACCAAAGAACAACTGTTACATGGCTAACAAAATGGTTGCTGGGGACATAACGAATGATCTGGAATAGCATTGGCCCAATAAAAATTCATGAACCACCTGCCCAACTCTGACTAAATGCTGTGGATTGAGTTCATAGTTAGAGGACTCTGATAATTCTCAGCCATTGGCGTTTGGTTCCTACAGAAGTTGATGTGAACAATCACATCATCGCAATGTTCCTATAATATTCCTCATTATCTTGTTGACCATGTTACTTAAAAGCACAACTTTCTCTACAAGCGTTAAAACAACAAACAGAAATATGAGCCTGTGTGTGTTTGACTTGTGTTGCACACATCAAACAGACTGAACGACTGAATTGAAAACCACGACGAACACTCAGCATTCCAGCTGCATCGTGACAGTGACATCAAGTCTTATTCTGAGGAATTTAAATATTTAAGCATGGCTTTAATCTAAATGTGTAGCCTAAACAAACCGAATCCAGAATGAAGAATGGAATGCTTACAAAATGTATTAGGGTGCAAAGGTGACGCTTCACTTAATGGATTCAGGCTCAAATGTGCACATTAAAGTTTTTGGCATGGACAAGTATGAGGTGCACAATTTAGCCTAAAATATACAGTCAGAGTATGGCTGGTCTTGTCTGCTCTGATAATGTATCTTGAAATTGGGAAAAAGTGATGCTAGACACATAGCAGTTTAAATGAGAATAATCAGTATACCCTTGGACCCTGTTGGCTGAGCAGTGGTCAGGAAACAGATGGTGACTGTCAGAAGGGGTCTGAAAGTTGTTATAAACAAAGACATACCCCTTCAATTAATTAAATTTATAACATTGAAGTGGATAAAACACTTTTGCCATACCCCCATCCATTCCAGGTATATCATCTTTCTAGGTGCTAGCACACCAAGGCCTTGATTAATTGCACCAGGTGTGCTGTCACTTGGAAAGATCCAATTCATGGCATGGCTAAGGGTACTTAAGGACTGAATTGGGAACCACTGATGCTGAGGAGCAAGTCATAAAAAATCACTTATAGCCATTCCATCACTAAACACAAGTGTCTCTTTGGAAATGACTGCCTGTTGTTTGTGTGCTTTATTTAATCCTGTCTTCGACCCAAATACAGCCGGTAGGATCAGATTAGCCTTACTAGGTACACCCTCGAACAACTCCAAAGGAGAGCCCTAAAGGTGTCCTTAAGGCTTGGAAACAGACAGAGAGGCTCCCACTACAGCTGTGTGCCGCTGACACTAAATGACCCCTGCTGTTCCTCAATGTGTTTCTTCCAGGAAAAGTAGAATTTTAATGAAGACTTTAATTATTCACAGAAAAAACTACCACAAAACATTATAAAACCATTTACGTTTTGAACTTGCACCATGTGTTGTAAGTCAATTACTATTTAGCAATAGAATGAACCCTTCTTCTCTCCCAACCAGGAACTCCTCCAATCTAGCCAGTCAGTAATGTTCTCTTGTGGTCCTCCATCCCCCTTTCTTTGACAACAAGCTGCGCTGTGAAAACCCTCAATAACCCTCAGTGTGGTGGGTTAGCTAATTGAAACATCTAGTTCAATGGTGGGCATGGATAAAGGGTGGAGTGGGGGGCAAGAACGGCCACAGAAATGTCAGTCAGGAAAAAGCCACCCTCATTATCGTGCAATGTTGGGATGGTCTGGCCCAACATCTCCAACATTCCCATATTCTAAATCACCTCTTCTTTTGCTGTCCTCACAAAATATTTCTTCTAGATCTTTCCTTTGCGTGATTCGCAGTCCACCCACGCAAAAATGGCAGAGGATTGGTTTCCTGATCCTCCTCTTATCTTCCTTCACTCCTCAGGCCTTTGCGTGAGGCTGAGTATGGGCTTCATTCAGACAGCTCCGGAGCCAAAAGGACCAGGGCTAGTGTGTGTGATGGCTCACTCCTCTCCCGTGCCAAATCCCTGCGAGCAACACGGCTGTACATGCCTCGGGATTCGTGCCGTCTTTGGCGAACCTGGCAACGAAGGACTAGAGCATAATCCTCTTATCAAGTCCAGGGGCTTAGACAAACAGTGGGGCTGTGAAAGGTGACATGGCAGGGAAGCATGGAAAATACGGTGCTTTCAGATGTCTTAATAAAGCGGAGAAGTGCGAGGGGAGAAGCAAGGAGAAGAGCTAGCTGGAGGGCATGGGATTGGGCTTAAAGCTGCCTGATGTAGACATTATGAATACAAAGAGAAAGGCTCTTGGGGTTGGTAGACATCACAGACCACAGGAAAGCTCCTCTGGGGTTCCGTGAGAGAGGGAGAGGCACTGTGTACTCTGGTATCAATTCTACCATGGCTAGATGGGGACAACTTTGACCCCCTTACTCCCCTGGGAAGGCTTAGTCATGAACAGAGAAGCCAGGTCCCCAGCGGTTAGGATGGAGATTGGCAGGGATACAGCGACTGGCAGCCTTTGGACCAGGGCCGCTGCCAGGAGAGCTGGTAAAGCACGTTCCTCTCTTCAAACTGCTCTATTGCACCCAACCAGTGTTACACTCACTAGTAGAATATTAAAGCTGAATGAGAAACAATCATTGACTGAATACATTTTTCAGTTTAAGATCATAGCTCTTTGTCAAACTTGTGTTTGTGTTGAATGTGTGCGTATACATAGGGAAGAGTAAGAAAGGGAGAATAAGTGGAGACAGAAAGA
Organism: Galaxias rostratus; assembly: GCA_036024795.1. Lineage (NCBI taxonomy): Eukaryota > Metazoa > Chordata > Actinopteri > Galaxiiformes > Galaxiidae > Galaxias > Galaxias rostratus. Next base: position 13,126 of record JAVQJS010128839.1, on the reverse strand, counting down.
GACAGACAGAGGGCAAGAGAGGATGTGTGTGTGTGTGTGTGTGTGTGTGTGTGTGTGTGAGTGTGTGTGTGTGGTGGGGGGGGGCTGGTTGAGAAACGGTACCCCTGTGGGCTTTCCTTACCCGGTAGAAGGCAGTGGTCAGGGGCAACAGTGCGGCAGCCACGACGTATTCCTCCGAGCTGGAACAGTCCTGTGAGAGAGTAGAGGTTGGTGAAGACAGGGCAGGCCACAGTGGTAAACAGGGCTACTCCAGGAGGAAAGCTTTGTGTAGTGACCTGTCACAGAATAAGCTTCTCTAGTAAACAAGGCTTTGGAGTTCTATAGAAACTTTTTTTTTATTTTGTTTTTCGTGGGGTCACCAAAACATAAACACGTTGTAACATAGTGGTGTGGCTTTGTCCTGTTCCATGTCTGGGGTGTGCCTCTCCCGGGCACTGTCAGGACCACTCACAGTCAGACACTCCACACATATGATTCCAATAGGCTTATGTAAGTCACAGCGCTGACACGGCATTCCATCTCGTTTATGTATAGGTCATTTCTGTTTTCGCATTCCTATACCCAATCTATACACGTCTGGGATCAATATCTGCAAAGATGATTGCATGAGGGTCAGGGATCTGAAATCAAAATCACAAATAGGCGTGGTGACGCAACGTTTGACGGGTCTTGCAACCAAGGCCAGTCAGAAAGCAGAGCCCCATTCTCATATCCCTTTCAAAGCAGAGCACAGATAAAACGTCTCCATCCATTATTCATTGGAATAATGAATTCTTCTGACCAACATCACAAAGTGAACCTCGGGGTCCCTGTGCATGAGGAAAAAAGGCTGGGAGAACTTTGGAGTGGTGGACTTCTAAAGCTGGACCTTGAACAGAGCACTAGGGCTATATGCATGTATACACACTCAGGAAATTGGTATTTATCTCGCAAGATTTGTTGGGATTTATTTATTAAAAAGCGAAGAATGGGAATAGCGGCCGGAAACTTGATTTAAGCCTATGTCAAAACAGCAGTGCTGATTCTGATCCGCTGCCGTTTCCTAACCCCGCAGAGAAACCCCCAAGACCAGAGGGATAAATAATACACATACCACGTCACTCATGCACGCACACACTCACATACGCATTTACACAAATACATGCATGCACGTGAGGACACATGCACACGCACACACCTACACACACGCAGGGCAGAAGCGATAGTGACAGGAATGCTGTAGATGCCAATAGGCGTTAGGGGATGGGGGGCGAGGGGGGGGCTATTTTTTCCAAGGATAACTCCCCTGTTCCCTCATCCCTCACAAAAGCCCTGGAATGTGCAGATGAGAGGAGCAAATGCAAAACACACGTTCCTCAGCCAAAGATGAAAGCATTGGCCCCCCATGGACTGAGCAGCATACTTTCTGCTTTCTTTCCCCTTTTTTAGAGCTGCGGTCGAATGTTCTGGTTCGGAGCGCCATCAACGCTATTGTTTACCAGCACCCTCTTCAAAATGCCCCGGGTCGGGACAGTTCACGCAAACTTGTGGAAGAACTCTGAAAATAGAAATGGCGAGCGGAAGTGCACAGGCATAAAAAATGAGCCCCGTTGCCAGACCCAGTATTACTCAGACAAAGAACACCAAAGGGGCCTGGACACATTGTGACCCTCTCCATCCTGCAGAGCATGCGAGACAGAGCATGTACTTCAGAAGATCCCTTTATATGCTATCTGTAAGAACAACATGAGGTAGCGTGCACAGCCATAGCTCACTCAGGCACAATGAGGTTTTCTTTAGCTGATCCCAGTCTCATCCACAAACAGGACGGAGCCGCCATCTGACAGGAGAGCTAACAGATGATCGTCCACTTCCAAGTTCTTGGGCGGTAAACTACCCTATACGTTGCTGTGATGAACCACAGTACTTAAGATTGAAGTTGAATGCTGAAAGAAAATACCTCAACCTACAGTGAGATTTATACATGTCTGAGTGATGAGAGGCAGGCCACAGATGGTGGAGGATGTCCCTGAGTTTATCAGCTGAGTGTTTGTGTCTTGAGTCAGACTGGACGAGTGGCAGAGGAGCTCGAAGTATACGTGCGGCACGCAGCGATACATGGGGGGCTGAGTGCGAGAAAAGGAAAGGGAGTCAGGAGGGAACCGCATTCTTCTGACCATCTCTATCGGCTACCAGTCACCACTGACTCACACAGCTATTCCCCCCACCCCCTGCGGACACGTACAGTACACAACAGACAAACGTGTAATAGAAAACGTTACAGGATGTGAGCAAAGCAGCAGGATCCGGCACAGCCCAAACACACAACTCTATACTTTTCAGGAAATCTCTGGCTGGGTGAGGTATTTAGCACTGGCCGAGAAGGCAGAGCAGAGGATTTTACTGGCTCTATAATGCACACTAATGACATAGGAAGGGGCACAGTAACAGTGGCTTATTGGAAAGTTGAGTCACCTGTAATTTACTGTGCAACAAACAGATATGTTGTTGGCTACCCAAAACACACTCAACGCAAAAACACCAGTGTGCGAGGTCAACTACCGGTGAACTCTCGTTTCCTGGATTAGGGTTGGTGTTTACCTGGTCACACGGCTCGAACATAGAAAAGGAAGCCGTTATCGGTGTATGGGAATGACGCAGGCAACAACTTCCCAGTCCGGCTTTGTTATGTAGGCCTTACAAACAGCAAGGTCACTAAAGACAGACTAATCAAAGAGCTCACTGCTGGGGGGATCACTGCTCGTGGCTTTCACTAGTGAGAGTGTAAATTAAAACAGAGCAGGACAAATCTACAATTCAGTTAAGTCACAAACAAGGCACTCAAGGGAGCTTGAATCAGACTCCGATGGTAGGTGTCCAACTAAAGAACAGGCTTGCTGGGAGTGGTCAGCGTAGCAGAACAGTAGGTGTACATGAGCTAGAACAGAGGAGTCAGGATTCATCCCCCTTTGATCACTTGCCAATCGTGGGGCATGCGTGTGGTAGCCACTAAGGGGACACAGTGTGTGAGCACCACGTTGGAGGCGCACGCAATAGCAGCGCAGAAAGCCAATCACCAGCAATACTCTCTGACAGGAAATGGTCGGCATGCCAGGAGGCATTTCCACGCCGTAGGGCTCCATTCGCATGAGTCGCCTTGCGCAACTTGCCCTGTTCAAACCTGCAACAGCTGGGTTACCGGCCAGCGTGTGCAGACACAAACAAACCAACCCCCTGTACAGTTTGATTTTCCCCCTGAAAGTCGTTCATTTTCCAGAGTCACTTATGGATTACATATTGTAAAGACAACGCTGAAAACAGCTTAAGGACAATTAAGGCCAGTTAAACGTAGCCCAAGGCCAAAGGCCGTGGCCTCCACTTTTGAAAAGCGCAGTTAGGTTCTGCGTTCAACAAGTGCAGTTCAGCCCAAAGCCATAACCTATAACTAGGCACTGGTGGAATGGAAAACACTACTGTTCTTTCGTCACAGATTGTCGAGTCGCAAAGACATTGAGGGACGTGTTTTTTTCGTGATTTTTTTCTGTTAGGGGAGGAAGTGAGGACATCAAATTGGTCATGCTAAACTTTTCAATCAGCCAACCACAAAGTGCCTCGTCCTCGACCCTCCGCTCTCTGACCTGATGACTAAGGAGGAGCTGAAGTCATAAGCACAGCAATTAACCAAGAACGACCAACTTGTAAATGTTTGCTTTGAAAAACTTCATATACTTCCAACAAGCGAAAGAAATGTGGTGAGTGCGGTATGTCAACAAACCTTTAAACAATTACTGCAAAGTGAACGGAATAAGTGCGTCACGGTCACAACAATCTGTCCAGTCATGCCAATGTTAACCAGACGGTGTAACGCTGCTGCTGACCAAATAGCCATTGTTGTCAGAAAAGACATGTTTTTAAGGTTCACAACTAATATTAACTGATGGAACTTAAGGTGTTCCTCGGGTGTCAGCTTTCATGAGCTCTGTCATTATGGTGTCCAGTTTCATTGCTATGCTGATGTCTACCAGCTCTCCCTCTGGAACTCTCTCCCACCCTGTATTAGGGATTGGCAATATTGTTACAATATTTGATTATTAGAAACGACTTGGGTTTTTGAATATAGCCGCAGTTATTCATATTTGTATTTGCTTAATGTTAATATAAATATAATTCATTAGCCATTTTACATACTCTTTTGAACACGTACACCAATGCAATTGAAATATGTAAAAAGTAGAGAGAAAAAGCAGAATATGATACAAATGCATGCGCTTTATATCGCAGACTCTCCGCTCGGACATCAAAGAAAATCTGTCAAAATGTGTCTGAGTAAGAAATGTTCAGAAAGAAAGACGAATACAAAATGTTTTCCCCCCGTACTATCTTGTTTTGGTGAACCGATAAACTTGAATATTTTTATAGAATATTATAATAGTTATATGGCCTAAAATTTCCCATTCCCCATACTCTATATCAGATAGTCTGACACAATAACATAAAAAATCTCATCAAAACAAAAAAAACATCTATTTAACAAGCGTTCCCATTACTGTGTCTGACATAATGTGTTTGTCATATTATACCCTTCACCCTGGTAATCTTGGGCTGTTCGTTCATGTCCCCTGACTCAATTCCCATGTCTCTATCCTAACTTTCTTTCATCCTAAATTGTAAATTGTGTTGTTTTAACTATACAGTGCGTCCGGAGAGTGTTCACAGCACTTCCCTTTTTCCAAAATGTATTAAATTAATTTGTTCCTAATAATTCTACCCACAATACACAATAATGACAACAAGAAAAGGTTTTCTGGGAAATCTTTGCAAGTTTATCACAAATAAATAACAAAAAAATCACATGCATATAAGTATTCACAGTCTTTGCTCAACACTTAATTGATGCACCTTTGTGCTACAACATGCACCACTATCAACTCTGGGACCTTATATAGACAGATGTGTGCCTTTCAATCAACTGAATTGAACAGAGGTGGACTCAAATTAAGCAGTAGACATCTCTCAAGGATCAACAGTGACTTCTGGGTGCATCGTGGAAAGGCTGCACCGACGATGGTTCCGCAACTAACTCGTAGTTTTTTGTTTCAAAGCGCTTTCTCAAAATCCTATGCACGTATTCATCAGCACTCTGGCACTTTATATATTTAAATACTTAATCCTCCAGTTCTCAGTCCTTTTTTGTGTGGATAATTTGGCTCTGTTCTTCGTAGTTGCTGCCTGCCATGTCATAAGGAATTTCTTTGCTCAGAACGACCTTGTGTTATGACTGTGCACTTGACAAATGAAACACTTCGAACTTTTGAACTGAGGACGCACCTGAGCTAAATTTTGAGCTTCAATGCATATGCTGTGAATACGCATGTACATGAATTTTCTTAATTATTTTTTTTTTATTGCAAAAATGGCCCCCAAAATTTTTTTCTTACAGTTTGTCATGGTGGTATATTGAGTGTAGAAATGTTAGGATTTTTTTAATTACATTTTGGAATAAGACCGTGACATTACATAATGTGGAAAAAGTGAAGCGCTGTGTATACTTTCCGGATCCACAGTGTATTATATGCCTTGCACGTTGTCCAAAAAGGAGCCAGTAAATTAAATGTATTATTATTATTGATAACGAACTATACTGTCTATATCTCAGTAATTCATACAGCACTATTCAACCCTATGTCAAAAACATTTGTCTGCCATGTGCTTCAAATCCGCTCACCTCCGGCCTATTGTACAGGCAGATCCTTTTTTTTACACTATTCGTGCATACCTCTTGCAGTTCTGGCCCCCTGCAAACCTTTGAACCCCTAACACCGCTAACAGACAACAGAACCACTTCCACAGTAAGCCCAAAAGCTCTGTTTCTTTCCACATGTGGACTATAAAAGTTATGAGCGGTCCTGCAATGATGTTGATAATGTCAGGAATGTGAGATTGAGCATATCGGAAGAGGCACTACAAAAAGCGCAACTTTTCAAAGCATAATAAGTCACTTTGGCTCGGTTATGCTCAGTCACACACGCACGCAGGCACGCACACACACAGAGAGTAATTACTGGCACGGGTGCACTCTGTAACATCTCCATGGGGCTTTTTGAAAGGGTAGGGCATTGAAAGGAGAGGGGTGAGCTTGGAATATGAGAATCATAACCTCCGAGATAATTGGCTATATTTATTAAATTTACTGCTCATCCGCAAAAAATCAATTAAACATAGATAACCAGAACAAAAAATCTGGAATATGATACAGGAACCTTATTCAAGTTGGCCATGGCAAACAAACTTATTTCCAAACATGGGCATATTCGGCAATTGGGTAATAATGGGTCACTCGGATTTATATCTTTTATTAGTTTTTACTTGTACAGCACTTTGGTCAATGTGTGTTGAGTAAGTGTGCTATATAAATACATTTGATTAGATTTGAGTTTATAATATTGCTTATTATTTTACGAGATGCAGAAAACTTCCAAACATTTAAAGAAGACAAATTGGGGCCAAATCAGCCCAATAATATTAATTGCAGATTGTTGAAGATACCCTGTAAGAGACAAGCTCCTCAGTTGTCCACTGTGTGGTGCCTTAAAAGATCAGTAAACCAACTGGTTATGGTACAACTAAGTTCCCTGAGAGCTCTGTTGTTACAGAGCTTGAACCATGGCAGAAACTGGACACCTTAAAAGTGTCTCCCGCTTCAGGCTCTTTCCACCTTCCTCCTACCTGTCATCCTCTGCTACTTCTGACAAGTTCAACACTTGTAGGCCAGGGCCGCCCCACGACAACCTCTGGACACACATGGGAGAACCTGCCTGGGTTAATTCCTGTTAAGCCCCTCTCTACTCTCTTAATAAGACTCTTCACCTCTTGAGGGGCTCACACGTAGCTGTTTTCCCTCCACACTAAGCAGCTGCGAAGGACCATTTTGCAGGCATCTCGCATTGATCACATTTTGGCATCTTCCATGGGATTCAGAATTCCCTGCGCAGTATCTCAAGAAAGAAAAAGCTTGCATCACATCCAGTCGGGGAAGAAATCCGTTATCCTCAAACACCGAGCTCGGAAAATACACACGAGGAACTCATTACATTGGAGAAAGAAAGGACACACTTATGGTCCAGGTCTCGATTACCTTAAGCAGTATAAATGGCCCTTAGTCTTGCATTGTTCTTGACATTCCTCAGTTATCTCGTATTCCCTTATCCGTATCCTTCAGGAATGTCGAGTATTACTCCCAGTCCCGTTCGGAGCCGGCCACACCGCACCACGGGGAGGATGAGGTAAAGCCGCCGCAGCGTGGCCATCATCACGGCCTCGGACCTCAGGGAAAAGGGTCTGTATGAAAGATATGGCTTCGGGTTCACAAAGCAGGAGGCCGGGGAACAATTGTGCATGGCAAAATGATCCTTGAAGCCGGAGACACATGAAGGACTATAAAGCCCGGTGTGTACATTAGGTGAACATTACCAGCTTTCAAATATCCGTCCCCTTGCCTATTCCTTGACCTATTTTCATAACAAGCGGAAAGAGGCCTGACTTGTCAAGTGACCCCCACGAGCTCCCTGCGGCCTGGTCCTGGACAGATGGCAGGATTAATGGCTTCAATGGCCTTTATCAGGCAGCCAGAAGAATGTCTGGAATTCGAGTCACTCCATAAAAATTCTCCTTCAGCTCGTAATCATTCAACTTTCGTCTTTTTGAAGACGCCAGGCCGTAAAACATGGAGGAAGCACCAGTGAGATGACAGGTCTTCTCAGTCATATACTGCTGGATCGACATATCTTGAGTCATGCATGACGGAGCGACCATAACATCTACAACTAATTACCTGAACGGACCAGGGGAGCGTGGATTTAGCTTGGACAAACTGCTATGTGTTGCAGGGGTGGGGGCGGGGTGGTGTGCTGGGGGGCCTTGTTAACAAAGAACCAGATGGCACTATAGAGACACACACCTATGCCAAGCCATCCAATTACTGTTAACCCTGATAAACAGGTTGATCAATCGAAAAGATCAGTGCTTTAATCACTGGCTAATTCTGAGGCATGAAGACATGGGTGCGACAGCAATGCAGTGGTGAAGGGGAGATGCTAGTGGTGTTAGCGACGAGGAACACTACACAGCAGCGGGCCACAGCCGTCTGCTTAGTGCTCGTCAAGCCCACATGCTCTCTTACTCCTCCCATCAACCACTACTACAGGCATCGTAACTTATAACCAGGCAGAAGCAATCAAAGCAGTCAATCACATGCAGTGGCGATGTTTCAGAGTCCGGAGAGCTAACAATTGCTTCCGACATCCTTTTGCAACCTACCTTTGAAAAGCTCTTTAGGGTGCCGTAATCCCAGAGAGAAAGATAAGAAAAAGAATGGCGGCATCTGCCATATCGAGACTGAGGAGTCTGGACATAAACACCATGCTTGACATGACAAAGTACCACTTGATAACAAAAAGCAGACTTGGACTGGAATTCCAAAATACAATGTTTAGGAACAGATCAAAGATACACTAGAAAAATATGCAGTGAAAACAAACCGTCCCTTTACGCCGAAAGCCAATCCATAGTAAACAAGATTGTCCGTGGAGAAAGTGATTTAGCACGAAGTGGTTAGATGCAGTACCAACCTGGAGGGCGCAGTTCATCATGCGGATGATGTAGTCAAACTGTTGGTGGTCCAGGATGGCCCGGTTCTGCTGGACGTGGAGGCTCAGCTCCTCGGTTAGACACTGGCGCGCTGCCTTGCCTTTCAGGGCCCGCAGAGCTGCCGGCAGAGTCTGGAACAATGATCATCATTATTAACATTATTATTCATGATGATCCTGTCAAGTATGCCCACCTTTACACTTCGGCCTGAGTAGAACATATCATGTGCATATTTTCAATGAATTCTCTTTACACTCTCCAAACTGGGACATGTTCTCGACACTCTCCACAACCTCAGTCATAAAAGCTCAATCTGCCTTCTGAGTGGGGCTTTATTGTAATTTATTGTACTGGACAGTAACAGTACAAGCAGCGAACCAAAGGCTTCCCGGACGGCAAATGGATTCCACGGACGACGTTCGGCTAGGGCGCTGCGGCACGCCGTTCATCTGCCTAATGGCTTTCAGATACGCTGAGAGCCGCTGATGGCTTTATTGGCTCTTGAAGGGTTATACAATGTGGGCTCTACACTCTCGCAATAGCAGACGTGGCCGGCGTTATATAACATTGGTGTATTAAAAGCAGTGGGATGCATACACCCTGTGAGCCCTTTATTAGGAACCCTATACTAAATGCTGGGTAGGGGCTCCCTTTGCTCTCAAACCATCCTCAATTCTTCATGGCATGGATTTCACAAGATGTTGGAAGCATTCCTTTGAGATTCTGGTCCATGTTGTTGTGATTGCATTACGCAATTTCTTTTCAGGTGCACTTACAAGCTGTGAATCTCCCTTTCAACCACATCCTAAAGGTGCTCTATATGATTCCGAGCCGGTGACTGGAAAGGCCACAGAGGAATGCTGTCAACAAATGACCAGTATGAGATGACCTTTGCTTTGTGACATGATTCATTATCTTGCTGGAAGTAGCCATTGTAACATGGGGGAAATTATGGCCATGAAGGGATGCACATGGGCAGCCACAATTATTGTACTATATGTGTTATACTCAAATATGCTGTGGCACCCAATCGATGGTTGATTGGTATTAATGGAACCAAAGTGTGTTAAAAAAACATTCCCCACACGATTGGACCACCTCCACCAGCTCAGATACCGGGAAGGTATGACTTCTCACTGGTGAGGCTCACCTCAGCATAAACTGAGACCAAGATTCTGCATAATAGGCAACATTTTTCCCAGTCTTAAATTGGCCGTTTTTGGTGAGTGTGTGCCCACAGCGTGCCTCAGCACAAGGGGCACGGTAATGAATGAGAAGGTGTACAGGAGTGCCCACAACAGCGCTTGGAGAGTGTGAGTGTGCTGGCTGCTGTCCCACTTTGTCGCCGGGGGATGTCAAGCTCTGTCTACCTTCTACATGGGGCCATCACAGAATTAGGCTAAGTGAGGCTTTATTAAATATTAAAGTAGGGAAAGAACCAAACTATTGCAATATGTAACACGAAACATGCACACCAATAAGTGCAAAATGTGTGAAAAAACCTCTGAGGGAAACTGAGCCTTCTATTATGAACGACAGGTGTGGCGGGGCCACCCAGCATGTCCTAACCTCTGACTGATCAAAGGGCACGACATATCAGGCATCGACACATAGATCTTTGCTACTGTGATGTCAAACGGGTAAAACATCTTTGTGTCAAGCGTCGGAAACCAGGAATACATTTGTTCTGGCCTTCCTGCGCTTTAGGGAAGGTCAGTAACTGGGGAAGTCTCTGAGACGTGCGGTTTCACACAGTGTGCAAAGAGCGAGATCTGTCTTATGACATTCTGGAAATCAAACACAGAAGTACATCCTCTATATCAATAATACATTTAATAAGCAGTAACACAATAAGCAATCAATATAGCCAGGATGTCCAACAGAGCCCAGTGGACAGCCAACTACACATACCAGTTATTTGTCTGGACAGACGCTTGGAGGTGGAAAAACACTAGAGGGAACAGAACTCTGTCGTCTCTGCGGCATTAACCCTGATGTTAAAACAATAGTGGTGGTTAGTGATGATAACGAGGAGATTATGGGGTTAGGCCCCCAGTGTTTGATTACAGCTCCTCTGTCTCTGTCACCCCCTCTCCCAGCTGGGAGGTATTAGGCTGAAGGAGGTGCAGAGTGGCCCTCAGTGTGTGTGTGTGTGTGTGTGTGTGTGTGTGTGTGTGTGTGTGTGAGAGAGAGAGAGAGATCTGGTCTCTGTGTCCAGATGTCTCCTGTGTAAATGAGTGGGATCTCCGATGGCGCCGCGCTGACAGGGGAGGGGGGTGTGTGGAGCGCCCTACCTTTTCTGTCTCCAGGGTCTTGTTGTCAAAGATGTATGAGATGCAGCTCCTCACCACCTCCAGGCGTCGGGCGCTGTTGAACACAGAGCCCACTTTCCCAACGATGGACACTGGGGAGGGGAGGAAGGAGGGTTGATGAAAACTGACCGCAGGCATGACCAGGTCACACTGCGTGGTGCTCAGATGACTAACTAGATCACCATGCAACCATCATGATTTATTTTAGACTAATGTACTTATATTATCATATTGATCTCATCAAATAAAGTCGCCCTGATTTTGGTGGAATTTCATTAAGATTTTTCAAGGTCTAGAATTTGTCAAATGACCATAAGTTTTAGGAGAAGAATTTTTTTTTTTTCTATCAAGGCCATGCAAACGTCCCAGGCCGGCCAGACGTACCCACAGGGGGCCCCGCGGGCACCACACACTTCTTCTCAGGCCGAGCGCCAGCAGTGGCGTAGCTGTGCTTGGCCTGGCCCTCCTGGAGCAGAGCCTCCACCCTGCTGTCCTCCAGCAAGGGGAAGGGCACCTGGTGAACCCGCAGATGGGAGCCCTCCGATGGGCGAGGCACTTTCTGGAAGGCCATGTGGGGGTTGGGGTTCTCCTAAGGGTAGGGGCAGCCATTCCAAACATCCACACATTAGTCACGAATTCAGAGGGGTAGCTATGAATGCTGCGCCCTAATTGAATGGGGTTGCTCTGTGTAGGTAGATACGATAGTATTTGAACCACCTCTTACATTTTTATAGAGCTGCTCCGAGAGCTCCCTCATGTGCTTCTGAAGTTTGGCAGGGTTGGCGTCCTTCTCCTTTAATTGCTCAGGGTCCAAGGCCACCAACTGCAAGCACAAGCATACAAAACTATTAAAAAGGTTAGTTTGAATATCGTTCACAAAATGCTAATTCAGGTTGAAAGGACAAGATGTCCAACGTTTTTTTTTTTAGACTGTCAGAGAAGGCAGGCCAATCCCAAACTGGAACGGGAAGTAGATCACCTCGTCAAAGAGATCGGTGGCTCGATAAGGCGGCCCTCTCTCAGACACGAAGCCCGCGAAGGCCATGCCGTCTAGAACCTTGGTCAGGAAGTCGCTTTCGATCAGGCCCCGCTGGCCCAGGAAGGCAGTCTGCAGGGAGGGCACAGGGTCAAGCCTTAGACACGCGGAAGCAGGAACACATTAGACCACGTCATACGTTATCCGGAACTACAGTGATCACAGCCAGCTGAAAGTGGACACGTGACTCCATGGGTATGTTAGTCCAAGTTCTGCTGGTTCTGCATCTAACCAGAAGCTAACTTCACTTGACATTCACAGCAAATATATTCTGCTGGCCAGCACAACAAATCACACATGAACTTGAAATGTAATTTAGATGAAAACACGCTGCTTTGAGGATAGCGGGTGATAGAGATCAAAATAAGGGCTTTTTTTTGGCCTTTGCACACCACTTCCAGAACTTCAAATAAGAGACAGAGGGGTTCGTGTGGATGGCTGGTGCATTCCTATCCCATAATCTGAGCCATGTGGGGTACTTTGACAGGGACGTGCTGCGATGTTACCACGGAAACGCTACAGACACAAACAAACACAGACCCCAGCGCACAAAAACAAAAATGTAAACCTGATCCATTTCATATGGCTCATTGCTGGGGCTTTGTCCGAGGCACACGGTACTTAACACAAACAGAGGGGATAACGTCACGCAGCAGTCAAGTTGTGCACAGAGCACATTCAAAAACACGCGCACACGCACTAAAGCTAAACACCTCGGCTTTATCGGACAGCTCTTAAAACACAATCCAGCTCGTCCCTGGACCCTGGCCAAAACATTCTTGGCGGACTTCAAAAAGCACAAGAGTACATGAAAACCCGGGTTTGTTAGCGCACAATAAACAACTGAGAGTTATTAACAACATGATTGTGACATTGCTCTGCTGGGATGTAACGCAGCCAGGGCAGAAGGTCCTCCTCTGGGAACAGCGTGGCTAAGCAGCGTGCTCACCTTGTGGAAATGGATGACGGGCTCGGAATGGATGCGAATGAGCTGCAGGCAGGACCTGTAGCCCTGGAAGAGTTGTGCAAACAGCCTGAGGAAGACAGCCCTCACCTCCTTGTCCTGGGAGAAAGACACACACACACACACACACACACGCACGCAAACACACACACACGCATACACGCACACACACACACGCACGCACGCAAA
>JAVQJS010128792.1:0-10138 GCA_036024795.1 Galaxias rostratus | reverse complement strand
CTTTCTCCCTCTCTGTCCAGTTGATAGACACACATTGATAAGCCCTCTCTGTATGCTCATCTCTTTTCCCCCACTCTCCAGGCTACAGGCACTGGCATGCCGACCTGCGGCCCGACGACACGCCCCTGGAGGCGGGGCTGGCGTTCACCTGTAAGATGAAGAGCTCCATCCCCTTCCTGGGCCGGGCCTCCCTGGAGCAGCAGAAGGCCGAGGGCCTGAGGCGACGCATCGTGTGCTTCACCATTGACGAGTGGGTAGACGTTTCCGACACTCTGTATGCTCCCGGTGTTTGTAGAGGAGGCCGCCGCCCCGGGGTCTGTTCCCATTTCAGCAGAAGGAAATGGCCTCGATAAGGACTTACCATATAGGACCGTTCACAAGTCAGGACATCCGATTACGATAGATCCGTTCCATTGGATTATTGGTGTGTGTGTGTGTGTGTGTGTGTGTGTGTGTGTGTGTGTGCGCGCGCGTGTGTGTCTGTGTGTGTGTTTGTGTGTATGTGTGTGTGTGTGCAGGGGGGTGAGGGGAGGGGGTGTGGGGTTATCATCGAGTTATGACATGGTGGAGTCAGACTCACCACGTGCTCTCTGTCCTCATTAAAACGCTCCCCCTCCATCCCTTCCCCTCACAGGAAGGTGCCCATGTTTGGCTTGGAGGCAATCTTCCGGAACGGTGTTCCCGTCGGGCATCTTCGGCGATCCGACTACGGCTTCTTCATCGACAAGACCATCGGATACGGCTACATCCGCAACCCCGACGGAGGAGTGGTGAGGAAGGATTCCCTACCCCTTACACACACACACACACACACCTACGTTTACACCGCCCGTCACTCACTTGCTCCCCTCCGAAGGCGTTGACAGCAGCCCTTCCTTATTCCGTTTGTAGCTGCTACGTGTACATGGTCGGTTTGTACAACCATGAAGTTTCTCCTTGTAGAAAGTGTGTCCCTTACACATCTTGAATGAGGAAACAGTCCTCAGCTGAAAGCCTGTGCAGTGCATTGGTGGGCCCGGAACGTTGACTGACTGGACAAGTGTCCATCCGGAATATGTACGACTCTGAATCCCAATAGGTCAGATCGATTCATACGAAAATGCAGTACTTGATGGATGCTGTCTGGCAGAAAGAGCTGCATCCAGCCCTGCTCACTGATCAGTCTCTCAAAGGGGCCCTGAATGAAATGGGTCTCACTCGTCACCGCAGAGACGTTTCAACTTTGTGTATGTTTTTTACCACCAACCACTAATTTCAGATCTTGCCATAGCCTCTTGCTTCTGGTTTTTAACCGCACCATTTGAAGACGTTCAATTTTTTGTTCCTTCACATTTTACTATTTCCTTGTCTTGCATGGGTCTTTGCGATCATTATCTTGCTGACCTAGCACAAAAAAGAATTTCTGTCAAACAACAAGAGACATTATGAAAGGTTGATGTACCAAAAATATAGGTTTAGAAATATCTCTCTCTCATATCCTTCAGAGACACAGAATTTATAGGCCTGCATTTTGACTGCATGGTCTTTAAAGAATTGTCAGCAAAAAACGCTTCTCTTAAAAGACGCTTTGCTGCTCTCTCTCTCTCTCTCTCTCTCTCTCTCTCTCTCTCTCTCTCTCTCTCTCGCTCTCTCTCTCTCTCTCACACACACACACACATTCAGCTACAAGCCTTTCTGCCAGCGCAGTGCCATAGCCCGCTTGAGCGTATGAGTGCACCTTTTGTGTGTGTGTGTATATGTCCGTTCTTGCGTGTTGTTGTAGGGAAATTCTTTAATAAGCTGTGAGTCACCACCATTGTGGTTAGGGTTGAGCCCCCTGCCCTCCGCTACCTTTTTGCCGCTCCCAGCCATCTGCATGGACAATGGGAACACTCACCAACATCCCATCTGCCAAAGACATCAGCCGGCTACCTCGCTGCTCTCTGTGGTCATGAAGACATAACACATGCACACACAGGCAAACAACCGCCTGCCACAAATGTGTTTGCATGTGTTTGTCCCGTCGACCAGTGAGACATACAGCTGCATCCGCTTGTGACTCAGCTGGTTTGTTTGAGGTTGAAATCAAAGACGCACAGGACCTTTGCTTATGGGCTGTGCATGTGTTTGTGTGTGGGTGTGTGTTTGTGTGTGTGTGTGCGTGCGTGTGCGTGCATGCCTAATATTTAGAGACAATGAGATAAATTCTGGGAGACTGTTGGCAGTTGTGTTGGTTGGGGGTCTGTGAGCGCTGGACAATGTCTTACACTACAGCCATGAAGATGTCTGTGCCTCTGCTTGCCTTTTGATATCCAATGAAATGTTGCTGGAGGACTAAACCCAATGTCAGAACACTCTCCCTGTGAAGGATTGAGACCAGGATGTCTTCACAGTGACCTGGAGAATACACTCAGCGATATATAGGGAGCTGTCACAGAGCCACCGCCACATCCAAATAAGTTACTGTTCCAAACCATGTGTGGAGACTGTTTAGACTTAAATTAAAAAGAGAGGATGTAGTGTGTGTGTATGTGTGTGTGTGTGTGTGTTTGTGTCTAATGAGAGAATGGACATCGGTGGCGCAGAATCGGATTGGGTTGGTTGGAGCTGAGGGAGGACTGTCCCTAGGGGCGCCGGAGGGAGGGTGTGCTGGATGGATTAAGAAATTAAGGAAGCGAGGAAGTTCCGAGGAAGAGAAACAAACTTTGGAGTTGTGAGTTGGGAGCTGAAGGGGTTGACAGTGAAGCGTGAGGACATGTACCAGTGAATAAACTCTGTGTTTCGTAACCTCTGTCACGTCCTGTCCCGCTCATAATTAGAGATGCGGCCGGCGATGACCAATGGGAATGGTAGTGTTCAGACACTCCAGGCACATCCTATTATCTTAAACGCATTCAAGGCAGGCTCGCAGACAAGTCGCCATTATCATAATTTGCGGTCCCGGTCCGAATATTTATTTCAATGTTACTTGTGTCTTTTTTTGTCTCTACTCCTGTTTCACTGTTCTCTTTTATTACAAATTGAAAACACACACACACACACACACACACATTCTGTGGTTGTTGTCAGAGAAGCCTAGCGTTTAGCAGTTAGTGGTGATGAAAGATGCCAACGACATGGAATGTGTCACGCTCCTACCTCCGTCTCTCTCTCACGCTGGACTAATCATATCTTACCCCTCCCCCCTAGGTGAGTGCTGACTTCATCAAGAGTGGGGCGTTCACTTTGGAGAGGATGGGGGTGACTTACGAGGCCAAGGCCCACCTGAAGTCGCCCTTTGACTCCGGGAACCAGCGCATTAAGGGCATCTACCCCACGGAGGACCTCTGTCTGCAAAAGGCCCATGTGTAGACAAAGTTGCACCTGCAGAGCTGTGTTCATTTTGTCAATTCAATTTGTGACGAAAATACTATTTAAAAAGTATTTTTTCATTTAGTCAACGATGACAATTATTTGACATTTTGGTTATTGTGGACCCAGTAGCTGTTAAGCCAGAATGAACAAAAAACATCTATATTTGGAATTATTTTTGATGAAAAGACAATAACAATAATAGCAAAAATGTAATCGTTGATGTAGACTAGATAAGTTCAATTGTTTTGAAAATTTTAATAACATGACTCAACTTTAGCTAAATTTAAAGGACATTTTAGTCAAACCTCAAAGAATTTGACTAAATAAAAAAAAACGTCATCAAAATGAACACTGCTGCAGCGTGTGGGACAATGGTTAGGTTTCACGTGCACAATCTAGCATAGCCAGTCATCAAACACCGGTCACTCGTTCCGTTTTACAAATCATGGATCACAATTTCAGAAGAGAATCTCAGATTCAATGAATGTGGTTAATGGGCTACCTTCACCATACAAGGTAGATGAGTCACGCACCAAAATAACAGAATCCCACTTAAATGGACACGAGGCCAGGCTATCTTCATATCCACAGAAGAAACGATAGAGCTGGTTGACAAAGGCAATGTTTAGGTAATTCTCAGAATATAATCTTTGCATTGCTCTCTGTGTTCTGGGATTGTATATTCCCAAATCACGGATGTGGAGAAGTCACATTTTGTAGATCCCGGAGCAGGGACTTTTTGTTGAGGAGTAAATTAAACACTGTCAGAGCAGACAAATTACTACCTAATGATGAATTGGTTGTGCTCGTTCGTTGCCCCGTTAACAAGGCTTGCCAAATTGACGAGTCTCTTTGTGTAGCAAAAAAAAAAAGCAGTTTTAAATTCGATAACTCAGTTTGATTGTGCTGATTGCCTCTCCATACACCTGTTTCCGGAACGCCACTGCTACATATTAATATTGGTTCTCTTATTGGATGTGTTAGAGCAAATGTTGTTCAGTTGCGGATTGATCCATATTGGCAGATTGGTGGCGGAAGAGCAGTATGTCTAAGGGCATTGGAGCTTCTCTGATATCCCTGAGGGAACTGTTTACCTTGCCTGCATAGGCATGTGTTTAACAAACGTGTGGTGGACAGCCAAGCAAACGGTTCAAATCGGTGATTTAAATCCTGGTGGACTTCGTCTTGGAAAGTGAACTAATTAAACAATGAGTGAAGTCTGATTATTGAGGTCATCTCAAGATCCGTAGTCTCTCCCAGTAGGGGGTTTTGTGACTCAACAAAATGTCCTTTGGGAAGATAGAAAGATGTGTTTACAAGCACAAAGTCTTAATATTTCTAAATGTGTATCAGAAAAGTCCATAACAGGTTAACAATTGAGTGATTTTGTATGATTAGATTTGACATGTGGTTGGTCAAATGTCAACCATAATACACATAAATATCATCTCTTCTCAGATGTTTGTAAAGCGTGGTATTCCGATGTGGTATGGTATTATTACCATAGTCCATTGTTACTGCACCTTTATTCCCATACTTGACTTTGTTGTGAAGCCTGTGTTTACTGCTTACACAATCTCATACCTGGCGCACGATGACAATTGATCATGAGTGAAAAAGCGGTGTCAGCTATTTCCAGAAATGTGTTTATAGCCACTAATTGCTTTCTGCCAATTGTGTATGTGGACGGTCCTGCGAGTACAGCATGCAGCGTCTGCCCAGTAATTCCTGAGAATTCATTGATCAATTCAGAGAGGCCGTTATTCATTCACAATGGGATGTCACTCGGTAGTGGCAACGTGATTCATTGTAACAATGTGAAACAGATTTTTACAGACTTCTTTTTGTTTGTTGTGTGTGGAATGGTGAGTAATCGTCTGGTATGGTATCTGCGTGGCCTCACAGCAAACCTTTAAAAGCTATTTTGGAAGCAGGCATAACGCTGGAAATATGTCTCCAAATCATTGCTGGACTAGTTTGGGAGAGGCAACGTTTATTTTGCATTCATCCAGTTCCTTAACACAATGTGACAGGTGTATGAAACGTAATTAATAAATGAATTTCTGGTTGAATGCCTTGTAATGAGTTTGCTTTCATTGGTAGTGTGAAAATAAAGACATCACGATTTGGTCTGTCGCTAATGCTATTTTTTTTCTGAACAATGCCTTGACAATGATGCTGGGATGATTATCCTACTCACACAGCTGTGCACGAGCAGCAAACCGAAGACTCTTTAATTGGTGTGTTTTTTCACATCACTATTAGGGATTTCGTTTACGTATCAATGCGATATTAAACCCAAAAATAAGAGTTACAATTACAAGGCAACAGTCAATCTTATATAATACAGTAGGTGGGACAATTATGTCATTCAGTTTAGGAGAGGGACTGCTCTGGGATGTGCATAGGTCTTAGGTCTTCTTCGGACGGGTTGAATCGAAGGTTTAGACCACATTTCCCTGGTAAGCCACGGCCTGGTCACCTAGCTCTTGCCCGTGGGAAGTCGACCCCCCTCGCAAGGGTATCTGGGTGTCTGGAGTAGGGACGTTACTACAGGTATCTGCTGATTGTCCCACACACCCTGCAGGAGAAAGGTAAAACAACGTTGAAGAAGTTGACAACCTTTGTGTGTGTGTGTGTGTGTGTGTACGTACCTCATGCCTGTCGTATGAACCGTGAAATACATTATTGTGTACACTGTTGGGCATGAGTGTAAAAAATGCACATCTGTACCTTCTGCCCAGTGCAGGACTATGTACATGCTGAACTGTGAGTGAACCCTCTACCACCTGGGTGGTGTTAGCACAGCCTGCTGCTGCCCTGTGCTGCTGGCTCTCCATTGAGTCTAATGCGTATGTCAGGGTCATTGCATCAGTGTTTCTTGCAGTCAATAAATAAAGATGTGCTGTTTTTCATTGGGGATCATGGCCACAATATTGCCTTACGTGATAAAACAAATGAGATTCTATACTGTACTGTAATATGTGTGGAATTGCATAGGCAACCTGCATGATCTTTCTTCATTTATGTATTCATTTACATTGAAATACCTTTCATCATTTATATAGAGAATGTTATGATCTATTATTTGATTCTTTATTTTATACAGTAAATTATCCCTTTTGAGTGTGTGTATTAGTGCGCTGACTGCTCACAGGGAAGAGGCTGGCCGAGGACTTGTTGCAGTGCATGGATATCGGGGCAGAGTTGTAAAGGGAGTTCAGAACCTCTACGCTGAACGCGTCCCACCGCAGCTGAGAGTACTGCTGTGTGACTGTGGTGTCGGCGCACACACACTGGTCCTCTCCCTGATACCTGAGAGAGAAAAGAAAGGGGTAAAGTCGTGAGAACAAGCAAGCCAATAAGCCTATGAGCTTAGCGTTCGTGTGCAGTGCAGAATTCCTGACTAGAACACGCTTCGAATAAACACGTTCACGGACCACTAACGCACTGCTATCCCCTCACGCATCTGACAAGCTGAAAGGCCGTGGCACCTGTTGATGAGCTGGAAGTATCTCTGCAGGTGTTTGCCGTCGACGTGGCTCTTGCAGAGCTCCAGCTGGGTGCGGGGGTAGTAGTGAATGTAGTTCACACACATCTCCTCCATGATGCCGAATCCCCCCTGAGAGAGCGAGAGAGAGAGAGAGAGAGAGAGAGAGAGAGAGAGAGAGAGAGAGAGAGAGAGAGAGAGAGAGAGCATTAAGTAAGCAGTAAGTACAGCAGCATCCCATGTTAACAGCTTCCCTTTACTGGTTTGACTAGACAACCCCTACCCCACTTCCCCAAGGATGCTGAACCGTTCATATAGAAACTGTGTGTTTCCACAGCCGGGGAGAGGATGCAGTGGGGAGGTCTGCGACCCAGCCTACTCACCACCGTCGGCCCTGTCCTATCTTCAGTGTTGAACGTACATTTGGTTATCAGGGTGTCCCCCTTTGAGGCAGAAACACACAAGAGAGAGACGTTGAGCAGACATTGAACATGTTCACTCGATTTGTCTGCAAGCGACGAGGTCCAGCAAATATTGAAGTGTTAAACTGGAGAACAGAATATTGAGTACTTCATTGTTTAATGGATGGTTTTGCAGGGATATATTGTATGTGTATTTGTCAAGTCCTACATAGTATCAGTTGTATGTGCTTCTAGCTAATCCCCAGGCTTCTACTCAGTCTGTTGGAAGGGGTCGCTTGAAGTTACATTATCCCTTTCCATTCTGGAGGGGGATGTTCAGGAAGCTTCCTGAACTATGTGTAGCGGATATCGTGCTGACATAGAATACTCACAGGCAAGACGTTCACCATTTGATGCAATATCCGGATGGTCTGTGAAGTAGAAGAACTTATCAGAATGATTGTGAAACATCACTCAACGGACATTTTATTCATTCATATTTAACCTCAGGCATTATATTATCTTCCATATGAAAGTGTGTGACAAGACTACACTGTATTGTGAGTTTGTCTGACATACATTGAAATCTGGTAGAAGGTTGCATGTTGCTTCTTTCTTGACTGCCTGTTGGAAGGTTGAATCCAACCACCAGAGACAGCATGTGTTGATGTTGATGACTGTCTCTGTCTCCAACCAGCTGGAAGTTGATGTGTGTGTGCGTGTGCGTGTGTGTGTGTGTGTGTGTGTGTGTGGGTTTGTGTACTGTGTCTGCCTGAGGCCTGAAGCGCTCAGTCTTGAACCTCAGCATATGTGAGAGACAGCCTACCCCTATGCCAGTAAGTAATGGTGTCTTACACTGGCTTACGGGGGGCCAGTGTTGTGTTGGTTGAATGCTTCCACATGTGTTGTTTCATTGGTATGTTCCTCAGGCACCACACACCGCTACACAAAAAGCATTTCAGGGCAGAGGTAACTATCATAAAATACCAAGTATATTAAAAGCCTCCATGAGGTTCTTTCATAAATCTGTCTGTGTGTTCAAAAGTTGCCGGGCCAAGTCATTTGCAAGCTAAGCTCAAGGTTGTCACAGTGTTGAGGGCAAGCAAACACATTTAAATTCAAACTGCATGTCTACTCTTTTTTTTTTGCAAGGCCTATCGGAAGAGTCTGCATAACATTTCTATCATTTAGAATGCGAAGACTCTCAACCCAGGAGTGGCGTCCATGAGCTAAGAGTAATGGGAAGGAGACACTGCAGCTGGAAAGAGAGATAGAGACCTAGAATTAGGACGTGTGCTATAAGCTTTGTGGGCTCATAGAAATGGATGGCGGCATTGCTCAGAGATCTACCCAGCACTGTGCCACTTATGACAGTGCCATTTTATATAAAGTGGTTATATAGAATAGATTGAAACGGGCAATTTTCTGCTCATCACTTTCCGGCCAAATGGACAAAGAGCATTCATTCTAAATGTATCAGGAGCATATGCTTTCGATCTGAAGGTCCTTTTGAAAATTAAAAAGGGTTGAGAGTGAGCGTGTGTGTCAATGTGCACTATGAGGCCTCACAAGGTACCTGATAGTGGGTGCTGAAATGCTTGTCCTCCTGCACCATCTCCACCTCCTTGCCTGACCTCACCAGGACGGTCCGCGCCCCGCGCCCGGCAAGGTGTGTATGCAGCTGGGAGGCAAAGATGTGGATCCCCCCGGGCGGCAAAGCCTGGAGGAGCCCCACAAACATAAGATAAGGAAGGGGCTTATGATTGGCCGCCCTGCCATTCTGGACTCTTTAGTGCCACGACACAAACGGATTTGATTTCTATTGCTAGGCTGTCATTCCAGGTTTGGCCCATTGACAAGAATAACCCACCACAAAGAAATGTATGTTATTAGAAACACAGCCCCAGTATCTTCTGAAGCATCTGGCCACAGGATAAAATCACATTGTAGGAGTGCAGGAAGGAGATTGTGTACTGACAGTCTCGGTGCACTTGGACGTGCAGTATCCGGTCAGCTGGAAGTTGCTCTGTTTGGGTGGGATGGCCATAATGGGCGTGTAGACCAGGCCCAGCTCCATGATCCCTGCATCGAACTGCCTCAGAGTGGGAGTGTAAAACAAGCGCACCCCCGAGGAGTCTCGGCGACCTGCACAGACAGTAACAGTAACTTCTTACACATCCACACGCCCCAGAGAGACGGCCACTGAAGCGGGGCTTTGAGAAAGAGCGGCTGGGTTGCTTAGCGCTGCAAGTCTTGTGGATGGTGAGGAAGAAGACTGGAGAACGGCGAGCTGACGAAGGAGGAGACGTGACAAAACGTGGGGGAGGGGGATTAGCGGTGACGGAAAGAGGGGGATGGGTTCTCATTTGCCTCATCAAAAAACGAGAGGGGTAAGATGGAGGGAGAGGAGAAGAGGTTGGATAAGCTGGGAAGGGATGGAGAGCAATGGAGGGAATGGAGAGGAGATGGATGGGATAGGATGACATGGTGGGGGATAGATGGGATAGAGGGGGCTGGAGAAGGTGGTGAGGAGAATGCCGATGCTGGAGATGAAAGGGGGTGTGTGTGAGGGAGATGTGGAGGGGGGGGGGGGGCAGTGAAGGGAGGAGGACGAGGAGGAGGAGCAAGACAATAACGGAGTGGCCGAGGAGAAATGATTAGTCACACATTCTCTAGTGGTTTTTGTGTTTATAGACTGTTGAATTCTACATAACTGTTATACAGTGGTGGATTTTATTCCTGTGAAGGGAACCTAATGCATTTTATGCAGCTTCGGAATGTGTGTGTGTGTGTGTGTGTGTGTGTGTGTGTGTGTGTGTGTGTGTGTGTGTGTGTGTGTGTGTGAGAGAGTGAGTGAGTGAGAGAGAGAGAGAGTGTGTGAGTGTGTATCTCAAAAAAGAAAGTATGAGTGTGT
>JAVQJS010128743.1:0-14510 GCA_036024795.1 Galaxias rostratus | reverse complement strand
TCACCAAAATTTTCTTTTAAGATCAAAATTTTTTTTGAAATTACAATTTTTTTAAACGTCATGCGCCCACAATATATAAAATTGTAAACTCGCAAAAACCGGGCCCCCCCCCCCCCCCCCCCAATGTGCCATGTAGGAAATGGCATTGTAACAGGTAGGAATACCAAGTGTATTTAGGCAGGACAAGGGTTACATATCTTACTCCCCAAAAAATAATAATAATACTTTTTGGTGTGAAAGTATCCCTACTTACTGCCTGATATTACCTAGTACTAATCTAAAACTAGAAATGCTTACTCTTGTCCAAGCCTAAAAGGAAACCACATAACTTAATCTAAGCTACATCAATCTCCTCAGTTTTTTATACCAAACTGCTACAGAAGATAAAATTCTGTATGTACCTAATTAAACATTATATA
Organism: Galaxias rostratus; assembly: GCA_036024795.1. Classification (NCBI taxonomy): domain Eukaryota; kingdom Metazoa; phylum Chordata; class Actinopteri; order Galaxiiformes; family Galaxiidae; genus Galaxias; species Galaxias rostratus. Next base: position 14,091 of record JAVQJS010128743.1, on the reverse strand, counting down.
TTCTCTCCCTTTTTGGCTAATCAGTCTCTCTCTCTCTCTCTCTCTCTCTCTCTCTCTCTCTCTCTCTCTCTCTCTCTCTCTCATACCCATGGCTAACATTAAGTGATGCTATAAAGAGCCTTTTTACCTTTGTTGTTATGTACATGATACATAAGTTGTGAAATCTGTGACTTTTGTCAGGCAAAGCTCACAGCTTACATTACCACACCTTCTTGAAAATAACCATCTCATCAAGATGTGGCCAGGGATTTGCATCCATGCGAGCTCTGGAGTTACCCTCATCAGTTTTTCTATCCGCCTCTTCAGACTTTTGCACCAGTGTTTTGACAAGTGCATTGCATGTTGATCTGGATGGCCTGTTTATGACGTGACGCATTTGACTGGTGTCTAATTTTTGAAAGCAAAAATAAATAATTTATTCAGTGATGGATTAGCGTGGAAATGTAGGGAACTAGTATACTTAATTAAAACGACTGTCAGGGTAAAATAATAAAAAAGGTACATGAAAAAGCTGCTCATTTACAGTATTGTGGTTACTTGTAATTAATTACTTCCACCCCTGATATAAAACTTGCTACCTTGCTGTTGTCTCAAAGAGAAGATTATAAGAGCCTAGCTAGTTAACAGTGGTTTCAGAGACTATGCATCACGAGGTTAGCTAGTTAGCTGTTGCTTTAGAGAATGGGCTATGTTTCAGAGAATAAACTGTATAAGGCTAGTTAGCTGTTTAATTCACAGAATAGACTAAATGTGACTAGCTAGCCGTTGTTTGAAATATTGGGCGTATGGAACAGTCCAACTGACTGAGGGGGGATTAACGGACTGACCCAAATCCCCTGCATGGGGTTGATGAGGGGAGGTTGATTGGCGGAGAACAGGGTGTTCAGTCTGTGCACATCACTCACTTGTTTTTTTGTACCCTGAGTTAGACTTAAACCAGGGTCAATTCTTCGTCATTTGACGCCAGGATTTAAATCCTAAACAGTAAAAACATTTCAGGGACGATCAAGGGAAACGGGATGCACTGAACCCAACTTTGAGTGTCAGTGCAAAGGCTCTAAATCCTAATGTAAAGATTAAATTACTTTTTTTAAAATATGTGGACATATTTCTACAATCTGTGTATTGATTTGAAAACAAATTTATATTTAAATTGTTATAATAAGGTGGCAATTTAGCAACATGTGGAGAAAGTGAAGGAGGGTGAATATTTGAATGCCAGGTTTGTGCTGTAAGCCCAAAACGGTGTCTACCTCAATGTCCAAAGCTAGAGTTTATTCCACCACAGTCTGTCTCTGAATCATAAAGTATTATAAAAGCATCGTTGAGCACATAGAGCTAGGTTAACCAGAATGAACAAGGAATAATGGATAATAGTTTACCTGCGCTGAGCTTTACCTGCTAAAGCTAGCATAGGAACTTAGGATTTGTTATATTGCTATGCAGTTTAATGACCCGTGGGGAAGCCATTTTAGGTGTCCAAGTCCGAGTCGTGTGTCATTTCTGCCTTGTCTTGCTCAGTCCTTTCTGCCTCGTCTATCTCTGTGTCCTTTCTGCCTGGTCTAACTCTGTTAACTGTGACCTTCTTTCTGGAAGAGGTCCCTCTTGTCAGGTGACTCCACCATAGAGATAGTCTGACCTTAACCCTCAGAGAGATATTCGAACCCTAACTCCAATCGTCTGGTCTTCAGCTTTCCAGACCGTAAATAAACCCCAGCAACAGGATGTGTCATACACACACACACACACACACACACACACACACACACACACACACTCAATATTTTTTCTTCCTACAGTAACCTTTTTTTTCACAATCTCTAGACTTCCGTGCCAGCAGCTGAAGAACAATAGTAATTGATCAAGCTAGGCATGCGATCTGGTTCCTGCTGTTGCTGCTGACCTGTGTCCCATTCATGTGGAACAGATTTCATGTTTCCGCATTCACTTTCTCTGTATAGGTGCCTGCTCTCTAGGGCCGGAGGGGGCTTCCTAATCCGAGTGGATGATAAAGTATGCTCAAAGTTTTGACTAGTACCGTATGCTTGGACTAGACTACAAAGCGGACTGCACACTCAGAAGTTTAGTGTAACTGCACTGCACAGGGCTAATCATCAGATCTACCACGTCGGGCGTAACCGCGCTAGTTTAGCTAATGCGATACAAAGGGCCTTAGTGGGCAATGACGTCGAGAGCATGACAGGTGTTAAAAATAGCCAAGTCGATGATCCACATGATTTTTCCAAGAGAGAGTGGGAACGGTGCACTTTGCACTGTGCGCTAAATCCCATCATAGGTGTTTGTGTCGAGTCAATTTTACGGAGAGTTACCAGTACAACTGGGAGATGACAAGGTGCTCATGATGTCAACATGTCTTAAGGGCTCACATGTTTCTGCCATTGGTTTCAATTAAAAATAGTAAGGGTGGGTGTCATGCATGGCTATGTATGTGTACATGCCTGGATGGGTGTTATTCATTTAAAATAAACCGGCTCTATCAGGAAATGACTGTACAATGTATTCTGTGTCGATTAAACCTAGCGGTTCAACTGGTCACTGAACGCAGCCCAGTACCCATAGCTATAGCCTGCATATCTCTACTCCACTTAGCCCTATCAGCTCCGAGCACCCTTTTCAAATCTAACTCAGCAAGTCACACTTGAGCTGCTTGACCACAGGCCAAGTAGGCCTCCATGTCTACAGCATGGATTTTAGAACCACTAAGTTTATAGCAAATCTAAGCTAAGATGACTCTCCTTTGTGTCATTTTGTACACGTTCCTTGTTGTGTTTTTGTGCCTGTTTAATTTACGCCGCTCCACTTATCCATCTTATCCTCCAATGGTGATTTTCTCCCAGTTCAGTCAACTAAAACATGATTTAGAGAGGGTGACTAACCTAAAGCTAATGAGTACAAGGTCAATGAATTATATGGACATGACAATATGAAGAAGTTAATTAAGACGTCAGCCAAGACAGCAAATTGTAAAATCTGTGGCATTAAATAGCATATATACATAAAAAATCTTTAGGATGCCTGAACCAGTGAAATATTAGTCAATTGACTTAGATGCGTGCTCTGATTTGAATGTACACATTTTTAAAATAAGTCGTTTTGGATCAGCACGTTGTCAGTCAAAGGCTGTAAGTACTTAATCCTAGTCTCTTCCCTAATAGCCATTTTCAGACAATCCATCTATTTGCACATATTCTAGACAGAGCAATTTCAGACATGTACTGATTGGCTTGACTAGAGTCCCCCATCACTAATGGATGGCTCCCTAGACATGCCATGACATTTGCCCTCCATTTTGTCCAAAGCTCTGCCTTGCACGCATCCAGGATGAAACTAATGACTGGACCACTGGGGGAGGGAGGAACTAACGGGGAGTTGACGGGAGCCCAGATAACATGACGCCAAACCGTGATTTACTTCTGACACCCTCCTCTGCCCGCTCCCCGACCCCCCACCCCCACCGCCTCTCTCCCTCCAAATCCTCCACCGCGCCCAAACTCCATCTCTATCTCGTCTGGACCAGTAAACAAGGGCATTGGGTAGCAACAAAGGGGTCAGTCCCTTTTGAGGTATGTCTGAGTCTGGGTGCCAGTGAGCGAGGCCAGGGGCCACCCGACTGAGATACAGAGGCAGATCAACCTGGCAAAGAACAGAGCGGTCAGGGCGAAAAGAAGGACGCAGTTGGACTGCTGAAGGCTGAGACGTAAGGAGGGCCAGACACACGGCTCTCTGTGGCCTGACTGGAACCACTGGCAGAGAGTTCAGCTGGCCAGCTGTGCAATAGGGCACTGCAGGGATCAGACACCAACCCAACACGTTCTTAGCCTTGCTCAACTACCCTGCAGGAAGGGTTAGTAAGAGAAGTCAGGGCAGGGGGGTCTAAGAGACAGTTTATTTTAGGATGTGTTTGAAGATGATCGTTTAGTCAATTAAAACCTAAGGCCAAAACTGAACACTGATTACTTAAAGACTTAATTGAATTGAAATGTGACTAGAGCCTGACATTGAATGAAAAAGAAGGTATTTATAGTGAACTTACAAAATGTTTAATAGTTACCAAAACCAACATATGTATTCCTGCCCTTAAAGCAAGTAGGGAAAGATGAGTGTTTTATCTAGGACAAAGTAGGGAAGAATCAGAGTTAAGAAAAGATGTGTGTGGGCAGAGGGTACGTAGAGAGGGGCTAGACAGGCTGACATAAACCTGTTGCAATACCCCCCTTTGGCCTGGACTGAAAATGTGTTCCATTATACATATTGATGTTCCACATTTTATACAAAAGCAGAATGCTAATTACGCTATTTAGATGCTGATGGGTGTGATGTGATCAAATAAATTAATTAATGCTGTTCAGTAGGTTGGCAGCAGGGTTGATGGGAAGAGTAAATTAATCAGAAAAAGAAATATCATGGCAAAGCTTTTGAAAAATTCTTTGTGATAATGCAACAGAAGCCCGGACAGACACTAAGGAACACACAAGGATGCTCTCCATTCCAATTATGAACAGTGCAAAGGGGTCTCTGCCCTCATCAATGATGCTGTGCGTTTTCCTAGATCTGTGATTATTAAATGTTATCTCAGTTATTTAATGCCGCTATAAATATACAACAGTGCTTTTAGACAGTACGCTGGTCAAAGTACACAACAGCAATAAAGCATGTGCATGCCTTGCCAAGTCCGACAATTGGGCTTTGTATACCCTTAATTTCAAATCACATCCCAATCGCATAAGTGGTGGTTGAAAGTCTATTGTTGGATGGAAGTCGATGCATTATAGCATGACAGCAACATACCAGTGGATAAATTGTTCACTTAGAATAACGTAATTTTTATCATCTTAAAAAGCAGAGAACCCCGGTGGGAACATGCAGAATGAGAATCCGGTAACATCAAGCAGGGGAGAGCCATCGGAAGGGCTGCTCTATATTAAGCCAGGGAAGAGGATGAAATAGTGGAGGATAAATTGAAATCTAATTGGAGCTGTGGGAGTTGTTGACAAAGGAGAGAGCGAGCGGGCCAGAGGTGAAGAGGAGGTGTGCTTTCGGGGGACACCTGAAAGGTCCGTTGGATAACACGGCCCCACACTCCCCCACGTGGGCATAAGACTCTTATTTCTGTCCTCCCTAGGCCAAGAGGAACACGCTGTTGTCACTATTATTCACATGGTTTATTACGGGGCCAGCGCTGGAGCATGCCTAAATATATGAATTGCCGACCCCTTCCTAAAATAGTGCATTTTCCATAAAAGAATAACACCTTAGCCTGCATGGCCGTGATAGCAGGGTCAGTGTGTCTGAAACAGTAACAGTCCGCTGCAAGGTGCCCAAGGATTATCCAAGCCAACAAAACACACACACAAACACACACACACACACACACACACACAAATGCAGAGAGAGAGAGTAAGACACAATGCATGTGCGCACTCGCACTTCTAGGTTAATTTTTAAAATGAATTCCAGCTAACGTTGATGCACTTCATTGACAATTGAATGAATGTGTAGGGTACTAATGTTAACTACTCGTGTCTTGATGCTGACTCTGTACAGTGGTGTGTCAGTATGTTAAATCCTAATCTTAAGAACAGTTTCTCAATTTGAGTATGCAACAATTTGACGCTTATGTCACGAGGCAAAGATAAGTCTTCTCATGTTTGACAAAGGCTCAATAAATCAGGGAAAATGTACTTCTCTGTGCCAAGCTTGCGGAAAATGGATCCGGAACCCTGAGCTATGTCACCCTGAAGGAAATTTACCATTATCTGACTGAGGAATCAAGACAAGAGGTAACCTTTCTGTTGTGAACTCAATACTAGTTTTGGCTGAATCCTCAGCGAAAGATTCCTCGTCCAAAAAATAGCAGCTCAAGAACAGAGGACAATTTGTTTCACAGGGTGACTTTATTGTTAAAATCAGCAGAAAGTGATAACTCCATAATGACATCCCTTTCTACTAACATCAAATATCTCCTACTGTGTAAATATTCTGACAACGCAGCCCACAGCTCATTATTTTTTACTTAATTTAAGTGCATTCAGGCCAAACGTTTCAGTCTGCCTGTTACCAGAGAGAGTTGTCCTCACACACACACAGACACACACACACACACACACACACACACACACACACACACACAAGCACACAAACACACACAACGATGTAGATTACGCGCTACATAAAGCATAACTGATCTATGTAACTGAACACACCTATCTTATATATATATACCTTCTCTCTCAGGGCAGACCACTCCTAAAAAAGCAAAACTATCGCACCACATGAAACAACACCAATCCAAAGTATTTCGTTTCAAACTGTCCAAAAAACCCGGTCCCTGTTTTTCGATATCCATACACGTGAACCATCATGCATACCTGTGATCTTTTCAGTCATGGCACTGCTGAGGACATTGAGAGCATTGTCCATGGCCTCTACCCGTACGGTGTACAGTGTGTTGGGGGACAGCGAGTTGACGGAGCCCATCGCGGAGCTGTCGCTGAACTGGGCGAAGACAGATGGTTCCGGGGAGTTCTTGGGCGTCACAGTGATCTTGTAAGAGCTGGCGCCCTGGTACCCGCTCCATCGCATCGTCATGCTTTTGGAGGTCACCGTGAACACTGACACAGTGATGCCTGTGGAGAGGAAACAATAATAATATCAATAAGGATAATAATGGTTGTTATTATTATTATTATTATTATTATTATTATTATTATCATTATCTTTATTATAATAATCGTCATTAGCAGCAGCATAACAATAATAATGATTATTGTTGTTACTACTATCAATACAGTATACTGCACAAATGGAGAAAATGAATGTAATTGCAATGGCACTAGTCAGTACAATTACAAGTCAATTGAATGCAATATCATCCCCCTAAAAGTCCCAATACTAGAACATTTTGTATTAAAGGAATGTAGGTATTTACCATTTTGTGCTGCACATATCTGAAAAGAACAAACAAGGTATGTTACGGCAACTGAAAACAAGTTATAACTATTTATTTCTCACAATTTGGCACATCTTTGTTATTGAAAGACATGGACGGAGTGCCACGGGGGGAGCAGGCTGTTGGTATTCCACCTTGCAAGCCCCACGTCCATTAACCCCACGGATCATGTTCCCCACACTGGGAAGGCATCAGCCTGCCCATTAGCTTCACTCAACACAGATTTCAGCGCTCCTAAGAGCAGGTATTTCTTTTCAGGCCCTGAATGAATTTGTCTATTGAGCCACGGTCGGGCATGCCGCGTGCACTTGTTGAAAGCAGGGCTCCTCAAAAGAACCTGTGTTCTTTCTATTCAGTCAAGTCCCCCTTTTTGCCCTTGTGCCTGTCTACACAAACACGCACCGTGGAATTCCTCACGCCGTTCGGACTACCAAGGATATGTTGTACAAATTCATATTTGCAATGAATAAAACCCGTTCATAAATTCATAGAATCGTGTCCTGCTTACCTGTGCTACAATCGATAAAAGCAAAAGCTTGAGCATCTTCGAGTTTCTTCCTTCCTTAAACGTTTCCCTGAGGAGATTCTGCCCTGGGGCTGGATGGTGTGATGTTATATCTGGAAGTGTTTTGAAGGCAGTAGCAGGTAACAGGTATCCTTTTTTTGTTTCAGCGAGAGCCAAAGAGTCCGAGCCTGTGATCCCTCCCACTCGACTGAACGAGCGGCCAATCAGAGCGAGAGGTGGACAGGCTGGAGCGTTGTTAGTCTGAACAAAAAGGCAATTTGTTTAACCACACATGTCGGGGCATCAACAAATAGATGCAATTCCTACTCATCTTGTTTGTTTGATTTTAGGTCATTAGAATCCTTTGCCGCTTTCTGACACTAGGGAGGGTCCATGCCAGCACAGAGACAGCCAGTGATACTGTTACTGTTATGTGTACCCTCGAGACACTTTTGAGTGCTGGAGTTATTGTTTCTTTTGTTATTTGATTTCCCCTCATTACAACGAATAGAACATGTTATCTGATAGATCAGACCATTTCTCCATCCATGTCTCGTGTTTCCCTATACTCTGTCTTTGTAAGGCCACACAATGTGAAAACAAGTGAAGACACTTCCCAATCATTTACACACACACACACACACACACACACGCCCGCGTGCGCGCACACATACACACACACACACACACACACGCACACGCTCACACTCACACACACACACACACACACACACTCACACACACACACACACAAACACACAATTTTGATAAGTTTGTGATTGGAGGTGACGATACATACCCTAAAACTGCCGTACCAAATGAATGCCAGGTCTACTGCTACACATGACTATATTTAGAAAACAAGCACAAGTCTTTATTGCACACTGTGAACAGAAGACACACAATTATCAACTGTGTCTGAAACATATTTGGCCAACAAAAGTAAATCTTAGTTCATTATCAAGGTAACACAAATTCAAATCTAAAGTGAGCTTTGGAGCAGTTGTAGGAGCCGGTGTAAATTCCCCGGTGATTAACGGTGACTACATGGCGGCTGAGTGGATCCTCGTGACCAGGACTAAAGACCTTTGTGACAACAGAAAATAAATCCACTTAACAAGAACCTCTGGAACCACTGCAGCTCACACATATATGTTTATGGTCCATCAAAGAGATATAATTGACGAGGTAAATGTTTGTTTCTGGATTAAACGCGACATGTGTAAAGCATTTTACCTGAACACACAAAATACACACACACACACACTCACACACCTACACACACACACACACACACACACTCACGCACACACACACACACACACACACACACACACACACACACACACGCACACACGCACACACACACACACACACAGAGAACATCGAGCTGACGGTTTTTCAAGCTTGGATCAGGATGAGATCAGATGAGATGTTTTTACGGCTCTGTTTGTGTTCAGATCATGGGCTAGAACTGTTTTATTGCACGGAACGAGTGACCGATAAAATCGAGATTTTATATGGCTGTTCATGTAAAGATATTTTGTGTGAGACTATTGGAATCTGCAATTATCTACAACTACACATTGTTAATGTGGAACTAACGGGATTGGGTCGGCATTCGGAATCTTCTTTTTTAATAGTTACAGGCAACACACAACACCCCACTGGAGGAGTTGGGAAAAGGTTGGCCCCAGTAGACTAGGACACTAAGAATGATATCACACCTGTATGGGCATGGTTGGGCGGGGGTGTGTTTTATTGGAAAATGTACTTTGAGTACTGAAGTTGATATCTATTTTGAGGCAAAACGGGATTTTTTTTTTCCATATCAGGATATTGTGAAACTGGCCTAGTTCTGATTAACTTAATCCCTCTGCTTGTGTATCGGCGATATCATTGTTGAATAGGCAATCGGGAAAGAGAGCCAAAGAATATGAGGCTGTGGTGATCGACTCCTTTACGCCATATTGGGCAACAGAAAACTAGATCACAGTTGTTGAATCAAACGTTGAATGAAAATGAGGTAGACAGCATAGTATAGTATAGTAATAATATACTATAGAAGTATAGTATTTACTGGTGCTGGTGTTACTCTACACCTTAAAGTACATAACAGGTTTTCACTTGGCTGTCCTGGCTCTCCCTCTAGTGTTATCTCGGAACAATGTCTTTACATTTTGCCCAGCTAACTATAGTTATTTTTATTAAGATTTTTCCAATAATCTAAACTCACAGAAAAAAACAAAACTCTTTTGTTTTACAATAATTAATATTTTTATTTAAAATAATCTTTGTCAGTCAAGTTTGAATTCATAAATACGCAGAATAATAAAAACTCTTGTTTACAATAATAAATAATTTAATTTAAAATAACCTTGGTCAGTCAAGTTTGAATTAATAAATAAATGGTCACACAAGACAATAACAAACAAAACCAAACATCCTGTTTTCTTGAACGCCGCTCTCACAGCAGTGAAACAACATTTAAACAAATCGCTAACTTGGTCCAGGCTCTAACCGGACGGGTCAGTGGTTCAGAATGGGTCCAAAGGAGCAGGAGCCGTCCCGGTGCTAGGCGGTGAAACGGTGCCCGTTCCCCAGGCACCGCACGTCGTTGATGGTCCTGTGAAGCTGGGCCTTGGCCAGGTCAGTGGAGAGGCTCTGGGCCATTCTGTCAGTGGTCCTTTTCATACCGCGGGCCGCCTCGATGGCCCGGTCCAGAGTCCTGCACATCTCCTCCTCCTGCATGGGGGACACGCACACACACACACACACACGCACGCACGGACGCACGCACACACAATGGAGGTCAACCACACTGTCCACACATCACATATCAACCCAACTCTAGATCCATAGGTCCGCTACAAACATGAACACAACCATGACTCATTGATTGAGGCTTCGCTGAGTGTCCACATGTCTTCTGTGGAGTGCGGTTGGCGGTGTATCTATAGACTATGCTTACACCACAGTCTGTGAACGGCCTCACCTTACTCCCCCTGCGTCTGCCGGCCCGGCCCCCAGCTTTGGAGGAGACGAGCTTGGGGGGGAGGGTCCGCTGGAAGTACACGTTGCTGGGCAACAGGGCCGTGTCGGACTGGGTGGAGCGGCTCCGGGGGTTTGTCAGGGACTGCACTACGGGATCCATCACCTTGAAGCTGAGTGGGAAGGGAGAGACGGAGAATCTAACACAACGATGATTTGTTTTTATTATGTTTTTGGAGGTAAAATGTGCAGTCAATGTCTTGTTAGTACAATGTAAAGAGCATTACAAATATGTATTTTTATTGGTATTTATATTTTTTGTTAATATTCTTCTTCTTCTTCTTCTTATGATGATGATGATGATGATGATGATGAGGTCTACGGGGGTCTGATTTACCCAGCAGGCAGACTACAGGAGGAGCCGTAGTTGACCTGCAGCAGGGGCGGGTGTAGAGACTGGGGGAGGAGATGAGATAACGGTCCCTTGGAGGACACCCCTTCCACGTCCCACGCTGCAGACACACAACACAAAGACAACAACAAAGACAACAATTAACACAACAACAAAGTCAACAATTAACACAACAACAAAGTCAACAGTTAACACAACAACAAGAAAACAATCAACACAACAACAAAGACAACAATTAACACAACAACAAAGTCAACAATTAACACAACAACAAAGTCAACAACTAACAACAACAAAGACAACAGTTAACACAACAACAAGAAAACAATCAACACAACAACAAAGACAACAATTAACACAACAACAAAGTCAACAATTAACGCAACAACAAAGGCAACAACAATGACAAAAACAAACACAACAATTAACACAGCAACATAGACGACAGCAAACACAACAATTAACACAACAACAAACACAACAATTAACCATGCTCAACAACAAACACAAACAAGGAATCTCAATGCCCCATAATCAACCTATTCCTCCCTCTTACCCTGTGCTCTGTAGAGGGCAGTACCGTAAGACTCCTGGTTGGGAGTCCGCAGAGTGGAACTGCTCGGATCAAACTTCCATACTTTCCCCTCTGAGACCACTATACAAAACATTAGCACAACCATTAACCCCTGAGAACATGTTTTATTTAGGCTTTTAGTGGACATAAGTTTCACCGTTACTACAAACAGAAATGCACTTAAACATAAATGATCATCATTATGAAGGACATATTGGTAATGGCAGACAGCTGTCTGAAACCTCTGCTGGAGGGCTTTTTGTTTGCCGGTTTCCCTGCTGGTTTCCTGGCTTCCAAACACAAGTAGGGATCAGCGCCGCCTCTTCTGCCCCCTAACGGCGTACTGTGGAACTGCGGCGTCATTTCCCGGCCAATTGAAACCGTAGGACTGTCTGTGCCTGAGCAAGTGATCAACGAGAGATGGAGACTCGGCAAACGCAACAACTGTACTGAACGCTTTATAGTATAAGCAGTCCTTTCCTTTTAATGTGGCAGCAGAACTTGGTGCTTGGAGCCCCTTACCTTTGCTCCTGCTGGGGTCCAAGTCCGATGAGGTCCAGTCTTCCATCTTCACTGGACTGGGACAACTCCCAGGTCTTTCTGACCTGCTCGGGGGAGTCGTCCGCTCACTGGAACACACACACACACACACACACACGTGCACACACACACGCGCACACACGCACGCACGCACGCACGCACGCACACACACACACACACACACACACACACACACACACACACACACTCAGACACAAAAGCATGACATCAGGGGGGCAGTCCTGTCAGTCATTCGCCTTTTCCTCCATCCTTTGGGAAGGCCCACCTGTTTGACTTCCTGTGCTGGCGGTGAGTCCGGGGCCTGGTCTTGGCCCGGCGCTCCTGCCTGTATTTGGAGGTGAGCTGGTCCATCCTCTGGGCCAGGCGAGGGAGCTGCACCAGGCCCTCCTCCAGGTCCCTCTTCAGCCGGGACACCTCCGACCGCAGGCTCAGAATGGCCTCGCTGCACACGCCACACGGGGAAACCTTTTCACAGACGCTCATGCCCGCACCTTTCATTCAAGACATGTGTATTCATGCCGTCCTGAGAACGGAGCTAAAGGGACCTGTTACAGGAGCAGGTGTGTGAGTGGGGGGACTCCCTCTGTGGCGCCACCACGGTGTCCATGGCGATGCCGAGGACGGGATCCGATTGGCAGGCTGGGTGGTGCCGAGTGAGCCGATTGGGCAGCAGGGGGTCGGATTCTGCCGGGCAAACGGAGACGCTAGCCAGTGCACTTATCTTTCATGCGGTCACGTGGGGGCTCGGACAGTCAGCGAGTTGGGACGGTAACCGGGTGACGGACGTCGCTCCGAGGCCTTACCGTGTGGCCCGGCGGGATCCTCCGGAGGGGCGGTGGCGCTGAGCCACAGGCTGACGGCGGAGCCGCCGTACGGCTCCCTCAGGGAGGGGGCGCGGGGGCCGGTCCGCGCGGCCCGCTGGACGGTGGTCGGCGGGTTGGAGCCCTCGCTGTCGGACTCGCTCGGGCTCCGACCGTCGCCCCGGCAGGGGCCGCTGCACGGGGGAGATGGAGGTCAGGGATCGAGAGGAGGGCACGCGAACAGCCTTTTCACCGACCCCGTCGACGAAGCGGGCGTACCTCGGTCCGGTGAGCTTCTGATGGGGTCGCCCTGCGGCCGGTCGACTCGGGCCGGAACTCCCGAAGCCACTGTCCGTACTCTAGGACGTCAGAAAACAGGACGTCGCGCACATCATTGACGGCGGTATGGCGAGGGCGCATTGCATACGCCGCAAGACTCATTCCAAACCTAGCTCACCAGGGCGTTTTTTTTTTACAAAGTGTGTATTACCAGGGAAAGGCTCCCACTCACCTGGCACACGGTGAGGGTGAGCTCCAGTGGGCTCTGGGTCTTTAGAGGCTCCGAGGAGCTGGAGACCTCCACAGAGCTCACGCTGGCCCGGGGAGAGCAGACGCCCTCCCAGGGCAGGCCACCCTGCTGCACGCCGCCGCTGCCGCTGCTACTGAAACTAGCAGTGGAGATGGGCAGAGAACGTACACGCAGGCGCGCACACACGCACGGACGCACACGCACACGCACACGCACACACACACAAACAAAAAAGAACTGCATATTATTTTAAATACAAAGGTCAGTACACTAGGCTACTGTCGTCACTCACACAGTGGTGGGATTACAAAACCAATTAGTTGAAGGAGCCATACATAATTCAATGGCACTACGTTGCAGAGAAAGGTGGACATGGCCATTTGGTTTTCAGCGTGCTTGACTTACCCGCACGGTCCTACGTTTGACAAAGCACTGACCTTTCTGGCGTCCGTCGGTGGTTTTCGGAGAAAAGGGTCGGCCTCGGTAAACACTCCGGCGTGTCGCCACGCCCTCCCCCCTCCGACCCGACGAAGCCCCCGTCCTCTACCCTCACCTCCTCTTCCTCGGCGACGTCCTGCCCCTCCAGAGGGAACGGCGTGGTCCTCGGAGGAAACCCAGAGAAGCAGACTTTCTAAACGCACGCCGTTGTTGTTGCTGCTGCTTCTCCCCAGAGGAACCTAACCCCAGTCCCTGACCCACGGGGGGGGGGGGGGGGGGGGGGGGGGGGGGGGGGGGGGGGGGGGGGGGGG
>JAVQJS010128714.1:0-41738 GCA_036024795.1 Galaxias rostratus | reverse complement strand
GCGATCTGTCCAGGGTGTACCCCGCCTCTCGCCCTAAGTCAGCTGGGATAGGCTCCAGCCCCCCCCCGCGACCCTGCATAGGATAAGCGGTTCTGACAATGGATGGATGGATGGATGTTCTTAAAAGTGTTTTATAATAAGTAGCACTATAATATGAGGCATAAATAACAGAAAAACCATAAACCTCACAAATTAAATCAAAATATCCTTATTCCAGGAGAGCCCAATTAAAATCTACTCAGAAGTTCTGAAAATCATTTACCTGATGTGCTGATTTCATTTGATTGTGCCAGTGCGGTCTCAGTGCATTATCTTTCTTTTTGTACAGGGGTTCGTAATGAGGGATTGCCATCACTAGTCCAGCAATCAGGCGTTGGGGTGTCTAAAGCAGGTCAACAGACAGTCATCAGTCTGTGTCAATGACCCAAAAGAAATTATTGAAGCTGTTGAATGATTCGCTGTAATTGATTTGATGCCTGCCCCCTGGTGGACAATGCTTTGAAGTTAAGGACATAGCGATAAAGATGGAGAAGAATGTTTCGCAGCATTTCCTTTTTTTCATAATAATTTTGTGAATACTTTAATAGCACTGCCATAAATTTCACCAGTGTGATCTGAAAACACTTCAAATGTAAAAAAACAACAAAAAAAAAAACATCATGCACGTATTGCATATTTGAGCAAAACAGGAAAATAATCAAAACCTAAAATAATGTGCTTAAAATCAAGGAGTAATGCATAATAGAAACTCTATGGTGTTAAAAGATAAGCCTGTTCCAGAAGTGTGTGTCGGGTTAAAAAATGCATCTCTGTCTCATCTTATCTGCTCGGGGCTTTGCCTTAAGGTTAAGAAACATCATGTACATGAATAAGATGTATTATGGCTTTTAAAAGGACTAGCTCAGGACTAAGTCAGTTTCGGGTAATTAAGTATCAATACTTCATAATTTTAAATGCTCGGATAATCTTGTTGGTCATGTGTCTAAAGTCCTGGTTTAGCTGTTATCTAAATTTGTGCTCCTCAACATTACCATAATGTAATTTTGAACGTCACAAGACATTGAAAATATGTGCAGTCCAACCAGTCCTACATAAATACACAATCCAAGCGGATCTTCTATACAGTTAACTAATGCAGGTCTACTATAGCCAGCTTTACCTCAAAAGAACTTACCTTGGCGTTGTTGACAGTCCAATTCACACCAGGGGCCCTAATCCACAGGCGTCATGAAATTTGTTCTTGTCACCTTGGCCCAAATGGATGGACCCACCATTTTGAAATAATTCTAGGCTAATAAAGTGTAGCGTAACAAAGAGTAAAATATCTAAAATTCCTATGATTAATCAACAAGTACTGTAAACAATCATGATCACATGTTTGCACTTCAACTATTCAGATTGATAGTTGCCTGTAGGTATTTTTTAGACGGCATAGAGGCCGAGCTTATCAAACTCAGAGGTACAACTGTGCCGCTCGAACAAAATGAGGGTGTCACTGCTCTGGGTGACGTTCCACATTTCTAGGTATCCTTCTTTATTGCTGGAGACCTTGTAACTGGCTTAGGTAACTCTGCGAACACGGTTTACTGAGTAGCTGTGAAACCTTATATGGTCTGGTCCAATTCTGCAGTGGCAAGGTAACATTGAACACCTGCCTACCCATCTCCCACACTGTTGGATTGACTAGTACCAGCGTCCCTTCTTGAGACTGCAATGGGAGGGTGAGGGTACACCAAATTCAACAAAGGCTTGAGACATTCCCTGATATGTCTCATCAAGGAAGAGCTGCATGCGGCACAATCGCAATGTCACAATTTCCCTATGCATTTGACTATATGAGGATTTGATTTAGATTTTTTAGATTGATATAACATTTCAAAAGCTTTGGAAAATGGACCAATGCCTTCAAATCAGACTGATAACCTGCCCAAAAAACTGCTTATTAACCAAATTGTTCATTGGAGTGAACATGTGTCATGTATTTATTAGTTTGGAGGTTTAGAAGTCTATCAATCTGGGTCCATTATCTCCATGTTAATTAGGCTCTTAATTTTGTTCTGTTTGAATTGTCCCTGCTAAGTTGATTGAAGCTGCTCTGTCAAAGCTTCTTAAAAAAACGATGTAAAGTTTGATTAATAATTTACGTGTGGCTATCAGTTTACTTGACGCTGCATTTCTCAGTTACGATAGTAGAACAACATGCATTATTCACCGGTTCTGTGACTCTGTTAGGCAGCTTAGGCTTTCAGTCGCTCCAGAACTGATCAAACTGTGAGGATTACACTGTCTGGTAATCCAAGAGAAAAAATAGTTTGTCTGGAATACACGTTTAGCTGGGAATCAAAGACGGGATTGAGAAGCACCTCTCCAGGACCATGTAAGCAACGCAAAGCAGGTCTTCCAATGGAGGGAACGATGATAATGTCGAGTGAGGAGAAGCCACAGAAGCGCGTTAGGTTCCGCGTGGCTTCTGGCAACAGTGGTCGCGTTTTAAAGGAGATGTTCAAGGAAGAAGGGCCCTCTGACTCCTTGGATTCGGACTGTACCAGCAGCTCAGATGCGGACCGGGTCAGCACCCCCTCCACAAGCGGGGATGTTTGTGTTTCTGGGCACCTCCAAGGGTTTCTAGGTTCCGAGTTGGATGACAGTGAGAGCGAGCCCGATGATCTTCTTGTATATGCCGGTGCTACTGCTCGTGTGTTCAGCACCAAACGCGTCAACATTCTAAGCAAAAACGGCACAGTGAGGGGTGTAAAGCACAAAGTCAGTGCCGGTCAAGCCCTTTTTGAGAACCTTTTAAGTGCCAATGGAGTAAGTACATATTTGTTTACTACTATTTATTTTTGGAAGGTTTCTTGATCATTGTTATTATTATTTCCTTATTAGACAACTAGACCAAGTAGACCTGTGGATCTAAAATGTTACTGAGTGGGTACAGTTTTTTTTTTTAAGTGTTAACAACAACATTATTGACATGCGTTTTACATTTATTTATCATGATGATAGAAAAACTTTACACGTTTGACAAAAAAGAATCTCACTTGCAAAAAAGGCTATTCTCCCTAATAAAACACCAGTCACTTGAACATTGTATATTCTTTCACCGAGCCTGGATAAAAAAACAGACACACACAGAAGGACATCAGGCCACTCTTCAATTAAATATGAATGATGCATTTTGTTAAGTGTTTCTAGGTAATCAGGCAGACAAATTAGATTTTCTGAGCACTGAGGCTGTTGTTGTTTTCAAAGACAAGAAAGTATTTAATTGTGAATATGAAAGCTAAGTATTGAGGCCAAGCAAACATAAGTACAACCATAGGTGGTGAATTTAAATTGGTCTGTGAT
Source organism: Galaxias rostratus (assembly GCA_036024795.1). Taxonomy (NCBI): domain Eukaryota; kingdom Metazoa; phylum Chordata; class Actinopteri; order Galaxiiformes; family Galaxiidae; genus Galaxias; species Galaxias rostratus. The sequence continues at coordinate 38,390 of JAVQJS010128714.1, read as the reverse complement.
TAACATGCAATAAAGACAAGCTTCTATCTCAAATAGTTGCACTCTCAAATCGTATTTAGTTTTTATTTTTGAACTTAGTGTTGTCTTCTCTCTTAGCCGGGTTTGTCCCTTGAGTTCGGAAGGATAGTGATCTACACCACCAGCTTCCGTGTGGTGAGGACCACCTTTGAGCGTTGTGAACTGGTCAGAAAGATCTTCCAAAACCACAGGGTTAAGTTTGTGGAGAAGAACATAGCTCTGGACATTGAGTATGGAAAAGACCTGGAGGAGCGATGCAAACAGGTGGGAGAACCTCCCTCGTTACCCGTCATTTTCATCGATGGACACTACCTCGGGGTGAGAGCTGCATAACGTCTTACACCATTTAAAGTTTATAAGACACCCAAGTGAATTTGAAAGCAACGTGTTGACACATTCATTTACCCACATTCCAGTAACTTACTGAAGTAATTAGCATCAAGACAGTGATTGTTTTGCAGGGTGCTGAGAAGATATTGGATATGAATGAATCAGGGGAACTTCAAGATCTTCTGACTAAAATCGAGGTATACAGTTTGCCCCTTGCAATTTATAAGCAAAATAAATGTGAAAATAATGAATTCAGGAATTTTGCTGCATTTCAGAATTGAGCAATGTATATAATACTTGGATCAAGTAAAACATGTATTTTGAATTGTAATTCAGGTAATACAAAACTAAATCACTGATGGAAATAACATTGATTCAGTTGACAACTAAATGAAACATGTGTGAGCATCCATAATAGACCATCAATGATAAAAATCTTGATATGGATTCTGCATCCAATAAATTTGTTCAAATACTAGTACTGAATATATTTTACAAACTGAGGCAGTGTGAACTATTTAACAATGAGCTTTTTGGAGTGAATTGCTCACTTCTCACTTCTCATAGTCTAACTTTGAGTCTGAATAGGTAGGAATTAAGTACATAGGTTTGCTGTAATTATGGCCTTTGCTTGAGAGTTGAATATTAGAACGTTGGTGACATTCTGACCAAACCCAGGTTTGCACCCTGTGAAATTTATATTTAAAAATACAAGTACACAAACCTTTCTTGATTTTAAATACATGAATACATAAAGTCCTATTTATTAACTTTTCTTTTTATTTGTTTTAGATTGTTCAACAAGTGTATTATGCCAAAAGTACTCATAAGGAGTTTTGAAAAACATACCATAATAGATATACCATAATTGATAGATTTTGTCACATAAAAACATGGGCTTCCTGGAGCGTGATGTCACCTTGTGTTTCTGTGTTCCAGAGGGTACAACATCCCCACCCGTGCCAGAGCTGTGGGGGCTTTGCCTTTGTCCCGTGCCCGATGTGCCATGGCAGCAAGATGTCCGTCTTCCGCAACTGCTTCACAGACTCGTTCAAAGCCCTCAAGTGCACTTCATGCAATGAGAACGGTCTGCGGCCCTGTCCGAGCTGCAGCCAATGAGGACATTTAAGTGCCTGACCCCAATGTACCCCCCCCCCCCCATGACTCTCATACAGGGACTAGCATCATAGTGCTTTAGAGATCAGATTCTCTTACATACATTGGGTTTCCCCCTGGGATTGTCAATAAAAATTCAATTTGTAAGAAAATGCTGCACAGGGACTATGTATTATAGCATATTCGGTGGCTGTCTAGAGTAGGGTCATGTGAAATTTACTTTGTTTTTCAAAGAGAAAGAAACCCTTCAAGCCTTTCATATAAACTTTACAACCATTGTTTATTTAGATCATTTTACTGGTGTAATATAACAAACAGTTCAAACCGCAGACAACCAACTATTAAAGTTTATTAACAGTGATCATCAACATAATATAGTTGAAAAAAGTTATTTAGTGAGGAAGCATTGTTATTTAGTGAGGAAGCATTGCTGTAGAAAACTACCAATTGACTAATCCCTCATTGGACACAAATGAAAAGATTAGACAATTGATTCCAAATTGTAAACAATTAAAACCAGTAAACAATTTTATTTTATTATTATAACTAATCCAAAAGAAACCATGCAAGAAACGTCTAGTGAATGTTAAGTATGCATTAGTTGCTTTTGGCCTCATGTGCAAACTCATTACCATGCATTGTCCATATAAGACACCATCTGGGACTTTTTAGGAAACATTTAGAGGTTTATTCATGTACATCCTTTTGAATTGGAATTCATATCGTTACATTGTGCTTTGTATAATCCAAACATTTGCCGTAAAAGTTCCAAAAGTTTAACATAAGTTTATAACTCTTATAACACATTTCACTATATCGAGGTTGTAGTCAAGACCTATCAAAAACTATTTCATGTCAGTGGTACAACCTTGTCCGCTTCACTCCGGTCGAAACCTTTAAATGATGACGTCATTCACGGGCTGGCATCCAAGATTTCAAAGAGAGGCATCACTGTAGAGAACATCTCTGTGCTGTCATAGCCCTGTACAATGCTGCTTGAAAATGATTCTACAAGGCAGCACTGTAAAGAGGCTAAAAGCGCAGAGCAAGATGTTTTACTTGAAAGGTGTCCTTCGAAATCACTGGTGGATAGCGCCAATGCTTCCTTCTGTATGCCAACACACACCTGCAGTCATTGAAATATCTTGTAAATAAAAATAAAAGAAATAAGAAGAAAATCACGATAGACATTCAACTACTAAAATGGCAACTACTAAAATGAATAAAAGCTATAGCCTATGGTTATGCAGGGAGGCAAACCAACTGTTTCAAACAATACAAAAAATAGCATAATTCATGGTTTTACACTAGGATCGAGATATTGTGAAGGAGGTTGGACCATTATGGAAGCCCTTTGTGAAACCCTCAAGCCTCTGTACCCCCCTCTGTAGGCGGGGCATATCATAATCGAGGTAAATTACAGAAAAAAATCAAGCCTAAAAAATATATAGCAATGCTGGACATTTTCAGTTTTTGTTTTGCGTTCTGGTCATTTTTGTGTGCCGCAATGCGCTTTCTGAAACTACAACTGACAATAAAAAACGAAATGTTTATTGCCATCAACGTGTTTTACGATCTTTCAATACTTCCAAACATATTTTTAATACGATCGTTATCTTAAAGACGCTCTTTTTTCGGTTATCATAATAACATACATATCAACAATAAAAGGCTACCTGAACCGAAAGGGAGACATGAGAGAAAACGACAAGATGGGCAGAGGCACGGGCACAATTATTGGCTTGGGAATGGTATGGTGAGACATGACACTGATGAGCGCTGAACACCAAATGTTAGACAACATTTAATAACAAAAAACCTGTAATGCAGCGACTCCTTTCTCTGCGATTTTCCAGCCGCGGTGAATAATTATTTCAGTCGATTTGTTAGCACGGTCCTACCTCGATGTTGTGCGTAATGTTATTCAATGACCGGTCAATGCGCAGGCTGGTTGAAAATGACTGTTTTTTTATTGACGTCAGCGTATACGGCTTCCCTTCACACCACTACAACGGCTCCATCTAATGGACTTACTGTTCTATTCCAGTCATCCAGCCCAGGTTCCTTACCTTTCCAAATTGTACTGAGGTCTAGAAAAACTACTAACACTTTTCTAGTGATTTCGCTGTATAATATTCCGTATTATTTTCAGAGCCATACTCAGTGGTCAGTGCAAAAGGTTTCTGCTAAAGATAGATAGATATATCTATAACATAATAGATTATTGGCCACGGAACACATAATAACAGAACCATATCACAAAGTATAATAAATTACTTGCAATTTATTAGACGTCCTTCGGTAACAGTTCGATATGGTTCTAACCAAAGGAATAATATATTCAAAGAACACTTTAAAAAATAGAGGTCCAGTCCTCTCACCAGAACAAAATTCTCATCCAAATGGGGTTAATCACAATAGAACATTGCTTGTGCTTTCCCCTGCAACCTTCATGAACTTTGTGGTGTCGGTGATGCAGTATAAACCGAAGTTCATGAAGGAAAACAAAACGCAGCATAAGCATAAAACATCAAGCAAGGTAGTTCGATGAGACAAACTGAAGTAAATTGAATTGTTTCCCAATTATCAACGCTTAAATATTTTTCCAAGTACTTCCATAACGGGCTTGAGGACACTCGTTAGAGGGAAAAACAAACTGCTCGTGTCTGTGCGCAACAGCAGTGGATCCAACCCCGTGGTGACTAGACATCACCCTCATGAAACACGCACTTGCAAAAAAAAATTGCAATTACACACAAGGCTCAGAAACATGATAGCTTGCTAAAATTAGATTCACTCTCTTATTTACAATGAATTGGAGGGGTTGACTCTCACTGCACGACATTTTATCTTTGGAGCAAAACATACAATCTGTCCCCTGTTGAGAAGCTGTAGAAATTCAAAATGAGTGACCTCACAGGAACTTCTAGGACATCAGCAACATCTGTCTGTGGTTTAGGCAGGAGATAGGTAGGGCATAAAACACCTGCTATAAAATCTAATAGGAGAGGCAACAGTCTTTCTTTTGACATGGCAGAGAAATGATAACCAGTAAAGACCTCATTTTCTAAAAGGAGCTGAATAAAATGGGTCTGTGATATTTGCTTGGTGTTGACAAATTTGCACCTCCCAAGGTTACTTTTGGATCGATTCTGAGCCCACATGTGTTAAAGTTCAGCTAACTCCCCTCAAATTCTTGCAACAAATTACAATATCCTTAAAATATTTTTAAATCACAGGTAAAGGCTATATAATAATCATCATAATGATTTTTTGGGGGGGGAGTTATATGAAAAACTCTTCATCACTTTCAATCTGTTTAAAAGACTCTCCTAAACTGTAATAAAACATTTATCTGCGTAATATTTATTTTCTAGCTTAGAGTTACTTCGTTTCTTTGAGAGACTATTGTGAAACTATGAATGCATTGTCTGGGATTAATCAGATAAACCAACAACCGTACAATTGCACTCTTGACTGTCCATTTTTCTGCTTGTGAACTTTACACGGAGACTTGAAATCTTCAAGTCATAGGAAACAGTAATTAAGCTCCTTAGTCGTAACCATTCAGTGATGCATCCAAGAACATAAGTCTCTAGGGGTTCCTTTCTGTAAGCTCAAACCTCATGCAACATTGACTTATGGAACGTATAAATCAACATGTTGACACCAGAACAAAAAGGAAGAACCACTACATCAAACTCCGTTCTCACGGATGCGATTGCGGACTATTCTACAGTAAGACTTCTTCTGCTGACTTGCTTGGAGAGGATGAGTGGATGATGGTGGGAATAGGAGGCAGATTGCAGGCAGCAGAGATGAGGTGGTCCTCCTTCAAATCTCTAGTTCCTTCTTGCGCCGACGAGGGATTTCCGAAGCATTGAACCCTTTGCGTTATAGAATTTCCAGGTCTACGTGCCGAACTTCAGGGTTTCGTTGCTGTTGAGTGACATGTAAAAATATCAGTTGTTTTCTTATCCAAACATATACAGGAAATGGAATAGAAACGTTTTTATCATTGATAACAGAACTATAAGAATGATCAATAAAAACGTACAAAATTCCAAACACAGATTTTCTGTAATTGGATTTATCTTTACACGCAATATTCTTTGCCCTATCTTGGTTCATGATAGTACATTTGTTTTTTTCCCCCATGTAAAACCATTATTTTGATCAATTATAATCTTTTGGCCTTGAGAGAAGCTCCAATTGGTAGTTGAATACAACTACCATAATTAACAAAAACAGAGCGCATACACAGTACATATCAAGCAATGCAAATGCAAATTTAAAAACAATAACCATTATTTGACTACAATTTTGTATGGTTTAGCTATTAGCTTGCGTTTATCGGTAAATGTAGTCATCCCATCCTTATCCGTACTGCGTTATTATTCATAAGGCTGTAAATACATCTGTCTGACCTTGAGCTCCTTCTCCAGTCGGTCCACCTCGGCACCTAACGTGTCTATGATGTTCTCTCCATGCTTCAGCATGAAGTTCTCCAGTTCCTCGGGGGTCTTCACCTGCTGGATGTCCTGTGTGCAAAGCAGAGACAGCCCAATGCACATCGATTCCACAAACAACTGCCCTGTCTCACAGCACTTCACGGAGAAAAAATTACTTTTGTTCAAATGACCCAGAGATGAACCCGCTGAAGGCAGAATTGAGTACATTGAAAGGTGATTTGTAGATCATTGTACAAGGAAACTTTGTAAGGTATGTGACCCTTTACAAAGTACATCAAATTTGCACACAAAAAAAATCCTAATTTATTCGCAAAGGAGGACATGCTTACACTGAGAATCTGGTCGATGTCTTGTTTTTCCAGGTAGGAGCGCGTCACAACGCGCCCATCGAAGTCCACCTCCGCTTTGAAGCGCACCTTACTGAGCCCGATGTCTGTGGCCTTCACATCGTGGATGGCCCTGGTCACAGCAAAACAGCAACCATCTCACATCAAGAACAGTGCGAAAGACGGGGTGTAGGGGCAAAGTGTGTCATAGTGTGACAATGTCCGCGACATTTCGCCACACTGAGAAAAACCATGGGGGAGGCACATATGTGACGATCAGAGTACACACAGAAAAGGCTCATCTTAGATTTGAAAGCTATAGATCAGATTTACCCGGGGATAACTTTTAATGGGTGCAGTGCTCAGCCAAGACAAGAACCGGGGATCTAACACATTGACATTGTGTGTGTGTGTGTGTGTGTGTGTGTGTGTGTGTGTGTGTGTGTGTGTGAGTTTGGACCTGATGACAGGGTGACTTTCCACCTCGACTTGACACGTGTGCACGCGTGATTCTTTTTCGTCGACTGACCTGACGGCGGGGTCGTTCTCTAGGAACTCGGTGAGTTTCTGTACATGCTCGGCCTGAATGGAGCGTCCCAGCAGGGCCTCGGTGTTGGTGTAGATGAGGAAGGCCGACACGGCGCCCAGCAAGGTGCCCACGCCCAGGGAGCCTAAGCTGTCGTAGTAGGGGTTACCTAGTCAACAGCAGGGGCAGCCAAAGGTGCGGGGAGGATGGGAAGCGGAGGAATTAGATACCGTTTGCAGTGCACGAACCCCAGAGACAAACTCATTTGATAAGTGTATGTGTGTGCTGCAGCTGTAGTGCTATTAACAAGTTAGAAAGCACACTTAAAAATATAAATGAGCGTGGACTGACATGGCGTGTCATTTCCTCAATGACTGTGTGCACGGAGACATGGCGTTAGTAAAGACATGGGGGTTTTAGAGTGTACCTGTGAGGGAGGTGAGCCCCATGCAGCTCGAGGCCATAATGACTCCGAGAACAGCAGCGGCGTCCTCCAGGAGGACCACGTTGGTGCTGGGGTCTCGACTCTGCATCACTGTCGGTGCACAGACAAAACCCAACTGACCTCAGAATGGACGTCTAGCGGGCACGGGTGTAGGCCCGGCTTCAGGGAGCCCTCGTTAAAAAGGTTGTCGAAGACGTTTGTAATATACGCACCGTATTCGTAAAAAGACACCCCTTGCTGCTTGGCACTCTTCTTGATTTCATTAATGGCCACCAGTAGTGTTGCTGAGGAGGGAGGGAAAAAAAAGAAAATCATAATATGAACTTATTACGTGGCTTCAGAAATGAATGAAAACAGAGGCTGGGTGACTAAGCTGTGTAACCTACCTCCTTCAGAGACCAGAGAGCCTGCCAAGATGCAGTACGCCTGCAGGAGCATAAGAAACCACAGGTTAAAGACACGACCCCTTCCCCTCGTAGCGTCCAGTACTCTTGACATGTCGTCTTACCCAGAGCAGGGACTCCATGGGCTGCGGGTGCAGTAGCCCCATGATGCCGTGGTACCAGGAGAGACCAGCTCCCATCATGAAGATGCCCACGCCACTGATGAGGGAAGCGATGTAGCGCATGTTGGAGAAGCCATACCTGCAAGCACACAAGAGACCCTCACGACTCAAGACAGCTGTTCAAATCGGAACGCCAAAGTACCAACACTAGATTCCATTCAAAATGTTACCGTAGGGAGTTTTTTTTTTAAGATCAGCTAATGGCAAATACGAAGGATGAGGCTTACGGGTGTACAGCATCAGGGTTGCGGACAGACTGGCTGATTCCGATGGCGAGGAGAGCCTGGTTGCATGTGTCTGCCAAGGAGTGTATGGCTTCTGAGAACATGCTAGCTGATCCAGTGTAGACCCAAGCAAGAAGCTTGAAGATAAAATTCAACCCATTTCTGTGGACAAAGACAATCGCACAATCAAACCTAAAGTACAGATGGCTAGTTAGTTAAATAATGCCAAACAGAATGGGAAAATAAAAACTTTGCTTTCTCCATATAAATGGACACAATTGATCTAATCAGTTTAAAACTGTGCTATATGTGGAAAAACAGGCCTTCAGAAAAAGCGTATGGCCTTCCTAGGTCACATGGGCAGTAAATGAGTTCTGTAGGTCAATGTGTGTTGGCTTGGCCACTATTCATGTGACCGCACAACTCTGCTAACTCAATCTCCTAAACCTAATACTACGGACAACACGGCATATCATGTGAGAACCGGCTCACAAGTTGACTGGGGGCTTTCTTAAGAGATTTGCCATGAAAAATCTACTTCAAAGTATGACAGGTCTCCACTGAAATGTGGGGAATGCACAAGACAAAAAGGTTTCACAATGACTTGTAAAAGTAAACCTTCCAACATCTGGGTGTTGATATGAAGTACAGACATCTAATGTATCAGCACTAACTGCTTATGAGTTCCTCGGTTTAAAAGTATAAGTACAGTAGTTTAAGCTGTTCTACATGTGTCACAGAAGGCAGAACGCAACCTTACAGTAATCTTGATCAGTGATACTAGCACCAATACTGTTTTTCTCCGTCTTGTGTAGGCTTCTTCTATTTCATCCGTTTCTACAAACACCTACTTACATGCAGATGGCTACCATGACAACCTTCCCGGGACCTTGCAGAAACGTTGCCCTTGTGCTGGATCGAGGCTGCATAAAGGACAGTAAAAACATTTACTAATAGGCTTGTACGTCGGTTTAACAATTAAGTATCTTTCCCCAACATAGTTAGGACAAATTACACATGCTGAAGGATATTGCCGCAAGCATGAGAACCCAACCCAGTACAGAACGAACCATAACCTAGTAGCTTATTGTGAACTAAAGCCTGGTGACCTACAGCAGAGTTTATATAGTGGAAAAAGGGTTTATGAATGACAGTTATGACGAATGCCATTGTTCTACTGATGAACTGACAGAGGGATGGGCGAGCCTATCCAAGCTGACACAGGGCAAGAGGCGGGGTACACCCTGGACAGAGCGCCAGTCTATCACAGGGCCTACAATTCACACTTACATTCACAGCTACGAGCAATTTAGAGTCACCAATTAACCTGCTTGTTATTGGACTGTGGGAAGAAACTGGAGAACCCAGAGAAAATGCACACAAACATGGAGAAAACACACAAACTCCACAAAGAAAGATCCCCTTGGATCAGGTGGAGATTGAACCCAAGACCGTCTTGCTGTGAGGACACAGTGATAACCACTGTGTGATAACCAGTGTGCCACAGACTTACTTTAGTGTTACCCCAAAAATCTTTGTACTCCTTCAACAGCTGCTGATTCCGGAAAATGTCTACAACACAGGGGGAAAAAAATTCCATGGTTCGACATTATCCTTGAGACACAAGCGGTGTTACATATTGATGCAAGAGGTGACTTTCAACTTGGTGATACACAAAGCAGAAACGTATTGCCGAACGTACTTCACCACCGTGTTCTTCTTGAAAATGTGTCTAGAAAGCAATGTGAGTGAGCTAGTAGCAAGTCAGCATGGCGGGTGGGGAGCACCTACTTTCTTGACACTCTCTCTCCTCTTCCTTCCTGAGATTTCGCTCTCTGGCAAGAGCCTCCGGGCTTCCCCACACGTCTAGTGCTCTGACAGTCACATAAACAAAGTGATGAACTGCTTTAGTCTCCAACTGCTACCCCTCATGGTGTATTTTACTGAGCACACATCTTTAGAGATGATGTTAAAATACTGCACTAAATTGTGTCGTAGCGCTGTGAGGTTAACTTGATTTGCTATAATAATTACTTGGACTATTACTTACTTGTGCTCCACGTCCGAGCGCAGGAACACAGTGAAGGCCTCTGTGTCGTCGTGGGGACTGCGCCGGCGGATCTTCCTTAGCTGCTCCAGGTCACTGAGGTAACCGAGAGTGAGGTATGCAGATGGAGAGAGTGAGGCAGACCGAAAGCTTTGCTGGTACGTTAACCAGTCACATTCCAATAATTACAACAGTGTGTGCACTCATTCAGCTCGAAACGGAAATATTAGCTTCAAGTAGCAATGGCAAATTAGTGCATAGAAAATAGCCTAAAAAAATTATTGCAAGTTTGCTTAAATACTTTTGGATACAAATATTATCTAAGCAATAATAACTTAATATCCATTACAACAACTAAAGTTAAATTATTTTGTGAACAAAATGCTTTAACGGTTAAGTTGTGGTTTAAGATTTTGTTTAATAATACAAGTTTTACATTTAGTCATTATGACCTATATATCAATATAACCCTGCATATGCACAAAATGTGTCCAACAATTATACAGTTCAAGAAAGGAAAACGAAAATGAAACCAAGCAAGCTCGTTAAAGAAGGTATACCTTGGCTTGAGACAGAACTCATTCATTGCTCTGACTGCCGTGATAAAGTTGTTTTTTGTGTACTTGGATCCATAATCTCTCTTCTTCAAGACAGCCCGTACTGAGTACAGAAGAATACGATTTAAAGACCTGTTCTGAAAGGTAAATTGTCTGCAGCAGTACTACAAACTGATGCTGTAAACATGTTGCTTAGAAGTACCTTTTATGTGGATAGTTTCAGTCTTAGTCAGACCCTGAGGTGGAGCCTCTAAAATAAAAAATAGCAATGATATCAATTTAAAACTAAAAAAGGTACATTAATCGTATTCCTACCCTTTGTTTACAACGCATGATGTGCTATTTTATACTATACGAACATAGTAAAGAAATGTCCAGTCTACTTTCCAGTGTCAAGCAATCCAAAAGCAGTTTTGATGCCTACATAACTGTGACTAGTACCTGATAAATCTATGGAGGATTGTGAGGCCCCAGCAAGCACTTTTTCTGCTGTAGGTAAATCATCTGGTCCTTGGCTAGGAGGGCCATCTTTCCCACGACCAGATGTAGAAAAGTTCTGGATCTGGCATTGTGCAAGGGAAGCCACACGGCAGTCTGGATAGCTGACCCAAACACTTTGTATTCCTCCACTCTTCCAACCTGTTGGGATGACCAGGCATACTCTTGTAAATATGATAGAACAACAAAATTCAACCTTGATCTTGTACAAAAACTGTCAAATGAAAACAGAGCGATGAAACAATACAAAAACTCACCATGGCACGGTCGTCCAACCCAGGGGGGTCGTTGTGACAGGGGAGCTCTTTGCTGCAGGTATACTCTACAGAAAACATGCCATGGCCTCTGGGCCAGGCTGTGGAACATCCTAGCAGTGGCTGGACTCGTTCGACCAATGCTGGAAGTGGGGTTACAAGACAGTACAGTTGTACTGTCAATACCTATGTTCAACAGCACGCACAAAGACGGATATATAAACAAAAAAACAAGAACGTTCACATAATGATATATTGACCCAGTTGTGTTCCAAACAAGGTTGGTGAGCCTACTTGTTTTCGCCAGCAAGCGGTTTCATGTAGGCAATTAGTCAACGTTAGTAGCCACTACGGCTAACTGGAGAGCTAACGCTAATTACTATCCCACATAACTGGAACTGATAGCGTTGGAAGTTACTCATATTAATAGCTAAAGCTACTTGGTTAGCAAGCTGTCACAGCTAATTTACCACTGTAACTTACAGTCTAAGTAAACGTTACGTTAACAGTTAGCTAAACTAAAGTCATTTAATATAGACAAGTCATGTTGCCATATTTTATTGGTGCGTCCATTTATAAAGTGGAAACTTCTTTAAGCGTTTGCGTACCCGGGCACCAGTCCTAAGGTCCAGAACTAACGTTAGCGCTGTCTATCTATCACAGATCTTACATCGTTAGCATAGCTCAGCTTAGCTCCTAGCTCTGACTGAATATAACAAACGTTATAGCGACTTAATAGAGTTCTAAGCCAATTTAACTGAGTGAGGTTGACAGGCACCTTTACGACAGCCAATGATTGAATTAATTGCGCACATACACATTATTTCACAAAATATATACCTGCTTAAGGCGAGGACTGCTCCATATTTAGTCCACTTTAGAATCTGTAGTGCTAGCTAAACTGTGTCAGCGCCCGGTTAGGTACAAAACACAAGCGCATTTGACGTCACTCTCGTGAGACTATACGTTTAAGACTGACATTTCCTTACATCGCGAGGATGAATAAAACACCATATCAAACCAAGGTCATAGACATAAACTATTAGCATTTAAAAATACTTTGGGCCTTGTTATAACCATGTGACATCTTCTTGTCAATCAACTAAATTATGCCCTCGACAGGACTGTACTATATGCACACCGGAGAGATGGAATGGACGGACATGTAGCAGCTAGAACACAAGAACTTACACTGTGAAGCTGCAGGAACTATTTTCAACGGCATAAGCTATGGCTTCTATAATTCCACGTACTAGTATGTTTTTGTATCTTAAGAAAATACGATTACGTAAAATTAGTCTAGAACAAAAATTCTTAAGAAACATTGCAGGTTTTATTCAATCTATAATACAACACAGTGCTTTAAGTACAACCAAGCAATTAAGATCAAAGGCATCAGATATTTGTCTTTGCTGTTGCAACAGTAACTGACAACTGAGGTTAAATACATACACTAAAAGACTCAACTCAGTATTCAATCACTTGACAGCAAAGCAGGTAGATTTGCCACTTTTCTTTAACAATTTAGTTTTTTTTTTCTTTTTTACATCTTGCCTATTTAATTAAATTCATAAGAAATGTTCAAAACACCCACAGTACAGTCAAAAAATCCGTACTTGGTCCATTTAGATCGTGAAATTTAAAATATAAAAAAACAAATTATATAAAATAATTTAGAAGAAAAAAGAAGCAAACAAGTAGCCTTATACAGTAAATCATCAAGCTGTTGCTGGAGTAGATGTGTATTGTGGTGGGCTAGAATGAAGATTGATGGTTATATAGGTATAATAAGACAAGTCTGTTCTTTAACGCATTGTAACAAACTCCTCAGAAGATGTGGGGTGAATGGCAATAGTATTGTCAAAGTCTGCTTTAGTGGCGCCCATCTTTATGGCCACTGCAAAGCCTTGCAGCATCTCGTCACAGCCTAGACCTTGCATATGGAGGCCAATCACCTGGGCAAAAGAGGAAACAGTTTGTATTAAAGAGGTCAAAACAAGATGAATAGGAGAGAAAGAGATTATTGTCACTACATGTATGTTTACCCACACAACCGCCTAGGAGCAACGTTCGCAAGTTTGTGCTCACATTTAGCATTGAAGGTACTGTATACCATGTACAAGGCCACTGAAAACAAATCAACACTATTTGTGAGTTGTATCTAAATCTCACTAAACAAAGTATGCATAATTTTAAAGTATACAGTCGGTATCAACAGAGTCTATATAATGATAAGTCATATTACGACATAGGCTTTCAGCCTGTGGTACAGCTTAAATTTTATGAGGAGAATGACTAATAGCAGACTCATTCTGCTGTTCTCAAACAAAGTTCTGTTCCTCAAACCTTACAAAAGCATGGCTTTGAGATGTGTCCACAAAATTTCCATGTGTATTTATACGACTAGGCGTCTCCCACTGATATGAATACAAAGTTGTTTTTAGTTTTTTTGTGGTTGATTATATGCTTAGTCACATCTGTTTTTACCTTTTCCTCCTTTCCCACACATACTAGTTTCATGATGCACTGGGTCTTCCTGGTGGTGACAGCATGATACATTGGAGTGAAGGATGTTGTGTAGGTTTTCACGTTTTCTATTCCTCTAGTTTTAATGGCTTCCGCTGTCATATACAGAGATCCAGCACATGTAAGAACAAAATCATCCTCCTTCAGGATAAAATGGCAGCAAATAGCACATACAATTATAATAACTAGAACAATATTTACATTTGCAAGTTTGAAAACATAGATGGCATGTCAAGTCCATTTGGCACCCCAGATCTTTGACAAAAGAAAACTAAAAACTAACCACCTTGGGACATCTTTGGTAAGGGCACACGCACCTTCTGTGAGGCCCACTGTGCCAATGGGTGGGTGGGCGAAAACTACAGTAGGAATGTTGGAATAATCCACTTTGGATTCTGCTTTTCCTTCAAAGATCCTGTGTGCTAGCTTTCTTCCAGCAGCAATAGCAACTTCACCAACAAACAACAAATTAAGAATGATACAATTCAAGTAATCTGGATAACATTGTAGGTGGCCATGTACAATAAGTACAACTAGGGTAACATAAAATACAATTATGTTCTCAAAAATCTAATCACACAACAAATATAGCTAATTAAAAATCTGTCCAAACCAAAGTTCAGCACTAAGTGGAAAACTTACCTGGTGTGAGGAGGGCCTTGCCACACACGTCTCCAACAGCATAGACTCCTTTACGGGTAGTGTTTTGAAACTCGTCTGCCACAATGTTGCCTTTCTCATCTGTGTCAACACCCTGTCACGCATAACAATAGCGTATAATTAGCTAACAAACTAGATGACATCATTTTTTTTTGGAAGGACTTTGAATTAGAGTAGAGCTTCTTACAACTTGACTGAGGTTGAGTCCAGTAGTGTTTGGCTCTCTACCAATAGCCCAGAGCAAACAATCGACTTCTTCAACAGTGGTAACCTTCTCTTCATCGAATTTTTCTTCAGGGTCCTTAGTGATAAGAGTTACTGCCAGACCCTTGTCAGTTTTGGTCACCGACTTCACCTGAGTATTCTTCCACAACTCAATGCCAGAGTTCTGCAATTCTTTTGTGCAATTTGAACTTATCAAAGTGTCAAAGTTTCTTAACACCTGCAAGAAAATAGAGAATGAAATTAGGTAATGTGTCGGTATCTGACAGTGTCTGACTTATTTGCCTGAATAACCCAAAACCACATTTTAATTTGTCAAATATCTTCTTAAAAAGGTTCTTACACCGGTTTGCCTAATTATGATGGACGTCTTTGACCCCAGTGTAGACAGAATTCCAGCCATCTCCACAGCAATATATCCTGCCCCAACAATAATACTACGCCTGCGGGGGACAAAACACAACTCATAAATTCATCTTTCATGTTTTTTCTTCATATCTTCGTAATATGCATTGAAAAACTTACTTTGGAAGGCTTTCAATTTCAAAAAAGCCATCACTGGTAATGCCAAGGCCTGCACCTGCAATAATGAAAAATATATAGTATACAATCTGAAGGATGCCTATAATTAAATTATTAAACACTAAAACAATAGTAGTTAATGTAACGCCTAATTCCGATACTGCTATTTTGGTTGCGTCAACAATTCCGTCTCAAGTTACCTAAAAAAACAGGAAATTGCATTAGAAAAAAGTAGTATATAAAAGCAGTCTCTGCCTCATACCGGGAACCTCGTTGTCACTCAAGACGGAGGGGCGCCCCCCAGTGGCAATAAGAATGTGAGGCGCTGTATACTTCTTTCCATTGACTTCCACAGTGGGTTCAGGGTCATCCGTGAACCTAGCAGTGCCTTGAATTGACTCAATTTCTGCCTGAAGGAAACCATTCAACATTACTCTAATTGCAGGGTCCACTTGGCTGGTATACGGAACATTACTGCCTTTGTAGTCTAGAAATGCGGGCTGACAGCTGTACTTAAAAGCTTTCAAAGCAATTTCATTGTTACAAAATCAAGCTTTTAAAATAGGAATGGTAAAAAACATCCAATACATTAAAATGTGTCAGTAACGTACCTTGTGAAGATTGTTGCCATATATATGATTGAGGCGACTGATATATGCATCTCTTTTAGACTTGATAGTTCTACACAAAAAAACAAGAATATGAATGCAGGGAATGTTAACAAAAAGCATTTACCAAGAATCACTCCATCACTACATTATGAGACCAAAACTTCCCCAAGTAATCATTAATATATTGCTTGAAATACTGCATTAGAAAAGTATCCACAAATGGACTGTCTTCTCTGGTTTTGAGCATTGCTCAAACAACCTTATCGCTCAGAATATCTTTAAGTAAAATATGGGTGTGAAGCAGATTGCAAAACACAGGAAAAAGCAGGCTAAAGTGAAGCAACAAAACACTATGAAAACTGAAAAGAGGAAGTATGAAATAAACGATTTAAATTACATTGCATGAACAAAGCTTCTGATCAATACAAATCAGTTATCCTACACCATAGTCAGTGAATAACTACATGCAAGGAAGATGTAAAAACAAACACATGGAAATGTAGATGACTTACTCCCAGCTAAACCGAGCATGTGCGCCTTCAAACCCATAATCGGCGTGATCATGGATGAACTCTGCATGAACTGCAGTATTCCACATAACCTATGGAGAAAAAGCAATGGCATCTCTGTAAAAAGAGACCTCTAAATTGTCATACTAAACCTATATACTACAATAAGGTGATTGCTTCATCCCAGCATGCAAAATTACAACTTCTTGCAGCTAAAAAGCTGTAGGCATAATTGTTAGGGAAGTAGTGTTTTGTTCATGACATCTTTAATGATCCATCATTTAAATCAACAATAATAGCAAAAGAGATGTAGAAAGAACAATACCTTTTTAGGTACACAGCCAACATTGACCTGAAGCAGAAATTACATTATAAAAGACAAAAAAAAAACAAAGTAAGCAAACGTGCTCAATATGTCTAGCTAGTCTTGTAAGGAGCATGACACTTTCTTAATTCAGGCATGCTTGAGACCTTAAGACTAATTTATGTAAGGTATCATATTAATTTAAAAGTAGAAATAGGCCTTTTTATCAAAAGTATGTCTACATTTTAAGTTTACAGAAGAGGAACAACCACAATAATTACTCATATGAAGAAAACATTCATACACAAAATAAACAAAATACTATTCGCCAAGAGAACGTTTATATGCTGGCTAAGTTAACCAGTGCTTGTCCCTCTAACAAACCACGACATTGCACACAAAAACATTTCACCATAAGAGGTTAGTCTCGAGGACTCGCAATGAACTCGTTGTTCACCTGCACACAAGTGAGAATTGAGAGGAGCCGAAGGAGTAGTTCATGTCATGGCATTCAAATAATTTTGTAAAAGCAAGTACCAGAAAGCTTTATAAATGATTTACTCACGCAGGTACCTCCAAGTTTGTGACTCTCGATCACCGCAGCTTTTGCCCCGAGTTCTGCTGCTCTCCTTGCACCAGCTAGACCACCAGAACCTCCCCCAATGACCAGAAAATCAAAACGAGTAACCGAGTCCGAAGCCATATTCTGACTGATAACTTTATGCCTGTAAAGAGACGAGATGGTTTGCCGCAAAGGTAGAACTTTCGTCCGGGTAAACTGTAGTCTTACTGCCATAACCAGGAAACTCCCCACACCACAGGGACAGCGCAGGTCAATGGGAGTGTCAAGTCAAAGCTAGTGCTGTGTCATTATGAATTGCAACAATGGTCTGTATACCCCAGAAAATGTTTTCACTATAGTCACGGTGATGTGGTGCATCAGGCCTAAAGTAACGGCTAATACAAGGCATAAACAATTTTATCCCATTTATTCACCTGATAAAAACTAAACACTACACCGTTTCTCCACCGTAACAGTCAACATTATCTTTAGTTGTATGTTTAGTATCTGCAAAACACTCACCTAGACCTTGTTAGAGTTGTCACTACAGGCGACATACTTAATATTCGAGAAAACCGCATTTTTTGTTTACTACGGGTACACCTAGATTGTAACCTACTAAAAACAACGTGCCCTGGCCCTAACCCAAACTAAAGCGCGTCTCTCGCGTAAGTCGAAAATGCTAGGCAGCTAATAACACTAGGCAAAATAAATCATTTTAAGGGGTTTCTCCAAATAAAGTGTAAATAGGCAGATAACAATAAAATATACACAGTTATGGACAATTATTTAGACTTGTCAGCAGTGCAAACGATTTAGGCATGACGATTATGGCAGTTTGATGCAGCCAGTGAGTAAGATATATCAGGCCTGGTTTGACCATGGAAGCTATCCGATATGAAATTACGCACTTTGCGTAAGTACATTCTTTTGCAGCGGATATTCTAACAAGACATACGCAGTGGCGCCTACGTTGAATGTTACGACAATATGGCTTCTTGGGCAGAAAATAGATCTCTGCTTGTAAATAGTGGCCATTATATTATTCAATTAAAAGCAATCTAATATGCTAGCTCATTAAGATAATTTAGTCAACTAAAACGACGACGGAGTAGGTCTACACTTCTTCAAAGGATCACTTGAAAAAGGTATTTCCATGCGTTAGCTAACGGTAGCATGTTTGTCGTGATTTAAAATAACTGGAACCAAGTCATGGTCCGGCCTTGATTTTCTCTCCACACTGTATGGATTTTTTTATTTATTTTGATAACAAAAGGTATGAAAACAATGAACTACTACTATAATGACTGTCATCTAGATTGCCTGCCCGGGCCAAAGTCCTAGCAGGCTGTTGCTGGGTCTTGTTTTGGTGGCATGACAGTCTGCAGCAAGGCCAGTGGCAATGAGATTCTGTCAGTGGAAAAAATATGCAGGCATTACATTTTCGTCTTATTGTAAGCATACGCAAGGACTGTAATTTTTAAATATTAATTTAATTCATGTATTAGCAAACTAGATATATCAGGTTTTGGTGTACCATTGGTGTAAATGGCTAGCTGCCTTACATTGGTTTTGCGCCAAAACAGCTTTAACCCTGGCTTCTGAAGGTGTCATGTGGTATTTGGCACCAAGACGTTAACAGCATATCCTTAAATCCTGTAAATTGTAAAGGTGGGGCTTTCAATGATAGGGCTTGTTGTTCCGACACATCCCCCAGATGGTCTATTGGATTGAGATAATGGAGTATTTGGAGGCCAAGTCAACACCTTGAATTCGGACATGTTCCTTAATCCATTCCTTAACCGTTTTTTCAGTGTGGCACTGTTGCCATGAAGGGGTGAAATTGTTTTTCAACAATGTTTTTGTTTGTGGTCAACGTAAACATCCACTTGAATGCGAGCACCCAAAGTTTCCCAGTAGATTATTGCCCATAGCATCACTGCCTCTGCCGGCTGGCCTTCTTCCGATAGTGCATCTTGGTGAGATCTCTTCCCCAGGTAAAGCACACACATACACTCGGTCATCTTCGTGATCTAAAAGAAAACGTGATTGTTCGGACCAGGCCACCTTCTCCATAACTACATGGTCCATTTCTACACATTGTGGGCACTTTCGACGGCAGACGGGGTCAGCATAGACACTCTCCCCGGCCTGTGGCTACGCAGCCCCATACATAGCAAATTGCACTGTGTGTTCTGACACCTTTCTACCTTAGCCAACTTCAAATTATTTTAGCAATTTGTGCAACAATAACTCTTCAGTAGTCTTTGCTCCCCACGTCCATCAATAAGCTTTGGGCACCCAAGACCCTGTTGCCAGTTCATTAGGTTTTCCTTCGTTGGATCACTTTTGGTAGACAATAACCACTTAATACCAGGACACTCCGTAAGACCTGCAGTTTTAGAGATGCTCTGACACAGCCATCACGATTTGGCTCTTGCCAAAGTCCGTCAGATCTTTACGCTTGCTCATTTTTCCTGCTTCCTGCACGTATAATATATTTCACCTATTTAGATGTGCCATTGGAACGGGATGATCACCGTTTTTCACCTGTCGGGGATTTTAATGTTATGGCTGATCACTGTTATTCTATTCTAGCTTAACTTAACTTACCACGGTTTACGTCAACAATTTACAAAAACGTTAAGCTTTAAAAGTTTTATTCTTGGCTTTTGTGTTGTATGGGATTGTTCAAAATGGTCTTTCTCAATAGCCATTATAACATGTATCTACTCTTGTAGGGAATGCAGATAAGAAGACCATGAAGTCGCTCTCTGGATGGACCCTGGCTTGACCTGAATGAGTCTCATGCTTGTCTCTTCAAAAACAGAAGGTTCTACATCGAACAAATAACAATTTATTCCTCATAAATGGACTAAGAATAATTGATTTAAGAACCCCCCTGTCATGAAACCGACTCGACGTCTCAAAGTCAGCAAGCCTTTCTACTCCAAGTGACAGAGTAGACAAGTTTGGCTTTGATATGGTATGGAGTGCTCCAAAACGGATGTATTGTGAGAAGTGTGGCTTGATCTCAGCAGACTCTGAAAAGTTCAAGAAGCACATGATGGAGAGGCACGGGGCAACACAATTTTTCTGCTTCTACTGCAACCATGTCTCGTTCAGTGAGACGGAATTAAAAAGTCACTTAGGGAAGCATACCCTGGCATACCCTTTGAGATGTGAAATATGTGGTCATGGATATATGAGAAAGCATTTCCTTGAAAAGCACATACAGCAGGTGCATTCTGAATGTATTGCTCTTAAACCCAGTCTGCCAATCATAACCAAACAAATGCCTGACTCTTTTTACAGTGCTTTGTCACAAGACCGAAGGAGACTGCGTACATCGCCGGAGCAGGCCCCTGCTCAGGTCACTGCATTACATACCAACAAGCAAAATAAAATCAACAAAGTGAGACAGGGAGATAAAGTAGTTGCTGTAAATAAGGTGCCAAAAGTTGATTCACAAATGCTATCCCCTCTAAATGAACCTATTCAGCACAACCGTTCTCTAACTGTCTCTCTCCCCGAGGAAGTGTCCATCCCTGCTGGCTGTTTAGTGGAGCTTATCGAAATCAAAACGGTTAATGGTAAAAAAGAACTTAAGCTGAGACTTGTCTCACAACAGCCAAATGGACCACCAGTAAAGGACCAGGGAACTCTAAACACCTTCCCAAGTAAACCTTCCTCATCAGAAACCAGTCCAATTAAAGAAACGGCATGGACTAAGGAGACCTGCATAAGCAAGAGAACGCTGCAAGAAACTATCAACCTGAACGTGGAACGTCCAACTGTTGTCCCACTCCCGACCAAGATTGCAGATCGGTTCAAAAGCATCCAAAAGCCTAGGAGTAATGGCAAATATGCCAACAAGAGGAAAACGCAAGAAACAAATAACACAAGTGTTCTTCCTGCTAGCAATGCCAACCAACTGAAAAATACTCGTAAAGACTTGCATGTGACTGTGAAAGATGAGCCTAAGGATATCAATAGTCAAACAAACTGTGAGCCTATTGTGTCTCCTGGAAAAAAGAAAACGGGTGCGGGGGAAAATGTGGAAACCGTAAAATCAAGCTGTGTTGTCCCTAAGGTTTACATAAATTCAGAGTTCCAGGCTTCACTCTCTTCTCTAAAGGAAGAACTCAGTTCAGATGCATCTGGTCTTTCTTCTCATGTTAAATGTAGATCCACAGTCGAAGCCTCTTTGGTCCAACAAAAAAGCAAAGTAGAAGACAGCGGTTATGTTATGGAAAAAAATACTTCTGACAGTACCCAGTCTTTTAAGGTAGACCTGCCAGAAAGCGAGATATTTCCTGTCATCTCACATGTGTTTTCCCTAAACCAGCATTCAAAGGATTTTCAAGGCTACCCTCAGCCCTTAGTAGTTGCTTTGCAGGGTATAGCAATGGGTAGAAGTGCTGCTACCTCTGTCAGTACGTCAGTTAATAACAGGAAAACACCAATTGAAAATGGAAAATATATAAGACCAACATTCTTGACTACCAATGAGCTTGGTGTAATTCAAAAACCTGATATACGTTCTCAACATACCCAGACACTAAATGAGAATCCGATGGACTTTAAAAATAAAAAAGAAGATAAGGACGCTGTCCTGACATGTAGTGAGGATTGTATTTCCAATGTGTTGGAAATGACTACAGTGCCCGAAACCTGTTTGACAAACCAAGATAAAACAAACAATTTACTTGGTGACAAAGAAACCAAGAGGGCTTGTCAAAAAGATGTATCTGTAGCACAAGAGTCGATAGACTCAGCCGATCTTTCTAAAGCAAATGAGTCGGCAACGCCTACTAGAGTCCTAACAATTTCCTTAAAAAGGATACGCGTGAGAGATCCCGGCATACCACTAAATGAACAACCAGGTGTGGAGCAATGTGACAAAGTCCTCTGGAGGAAACAAGATCCGAAAAGATGGAAACCAGATAAGGTGTTGGCGTCACAAACTCAAATATTAGCTTTCCCAGATGCAGGTGTAGTTCTCCGTCCAACCCCACTAAAAGTGGACCAGTTGGTTAAACTGCCAAGCCCAAGCCAACCTGTTGTGGTTCTAAACCATCCCAAACCACATGCTCTGAAAATTCACAAGGGAACGGGGACTGACCCCAAGATGGTTCATAAGTGTCAAATTATGAAGATGAGATTAAGAAAGGTGGTGGGACAGAAGTACGAAGTTTCGGGGTGCACTGTAAGGCTCAACACTCATGATAATGGGGCGTCATTATAAAGCACTTGTGGATGCTTGTGATTTTAACTGTTTTAGAAGAAAGTAATATGACATTTAAAATAAGATTTGGGACAAAATATATTTTGTACGCCATTATTTTATATATTTTTTATTATCAATATGTTTTTTTTATTTTGAAGCTGATAGAAGTTTACATAATTGTTTTTAATCAGAAAAACATGTTATTACATATAAATGTTCCATAGTATCAGCCTATCATCTTAATATTGTATGTGTCTATTTCTCTCACTGACATTATCCATATGTAATTGGGGGGAGGGGGGTTGGACGGACAAACGGACGGGACTGTTCAGGTCCTTTTGGTCTATATTATCAGGTTGTAAGATTGCATTGATTATAAAACAGATTACAAGCACTGACAAAAGAACCATGGATAGTTTGTCAGTGGATCCTCCAAAACAACTACAAACTTGAAAGTGGTTTCCAAGAACATTCACAGAAAACGTGCATTCCGGCAGCATGTTGCGAACATCATCAATGCCTCATTATAAACACTTTATAGTGATTAAAGAATTGCGGAAAACGTTTGTACTTTTCCAGCCCTTACCAACTGACCGGACATGATGGTGCTTGTCTGTATGAACCATGGCAGTGTACTGTATTCTTAGATTAATTATGATTATTTAACCTTAATAAAAAATATCATCCTCAATTAACAGTAGACAATAATTATGCAAATCATACAATGGGAATATATTATAATTTCAACACCCTCATAGTGAAAACTGTTTAAGTATTTTAGAATGAAGGACAGAACTGCCTAATTTTGTCTTTGTGTTTTAATAAAAAACAAGTGAACTAAGAAATGTATTAGGGATGTACAAATATTTAGCATATTGGCTGACCTACTGTGCCAATTAAACTGCTTTCAGAAATGTTTTGTGATCATTTTACCTAGACCAGTAACAATCATTTGGGTATTAGTTTCATCATTGGTGTAGTTCTGGCCATTTATGATGAAAAACACTGAAATTTTTCTGTAAATTGTGAAAGAAAGTATCAGCTATTATTCCTTTGTTTTCATGATATATGTTTCAAGTTATTACATTTGCTGTATATAAACATTATCCCTGAAGGCATAATAGGGGTAAAAATCTATGTATAATCTATCTAACAATCATGAATTTTCAAGAAACGTTTTTTGCATAGATATTTTATCAATGATTTAACCTTTTTTTTTTTGGGAATTCTTGCAAAGTTTGCAGAGCGAACTGATGTTTATATATTTCTTAAAGGAATATGTCACTCCACTGTGTCATTAACGTATATTTTTGCTTAAACTAAGGTTCATAATGCCAACTGTTTGTAGCATGTCTTTTAGTAACTGAAATTGTTGGATTAAGAGTATACAACCGTATTAACTATGGGAAAGCCTAATTGCATTATAATAATTCACTAGTATTATCAGTCTATCAAATGCAATTTGTGATTATGTTGGTTAGTGACTGCAATGGGTTTTGAGAGATCTTTTGTACTGTGTGTTTTACTCTGGCTTAGTTTCTAACTGGAGTGTGGATAAAAGTCAGGTTCTGGCATTTCAAACCTATACATTTTGTGGAACATTTTTTTAAACCAAACTCTGTAAACTCACAGTGTGTCACAATTATTATTTATTAAGTTATTTTCAGCATTTGCCTAAAACCTAATTGAGGCCATAATGGAAAGAAAATCCCCTTTTTACTCCAATTTCAGTGTTTGTTACGTTAGACATGATATTGTGTTGTAACGTTTTTGTATTGATCTTGATGTGCAATTTAAATTATGTGCAGCTGTCAGTTTCTATCACCAGGTGGATTTTGTTTTCTACACTTGCATTACCCTTCCGTACCTTTGATCTTAACATCAATCCGGTCAATTGTTGGTGGTTGCTCTAGGCTTTTAAGTTAATAACCTTTAAATGCAAGGTCAGAATAAAGTCTTAAAAACAGTCTCGGTAACGTCGGTATCTTCACTTGGGTCCCAGATGTGCTTCAGCCCAACAGTTTGTCAACATCCTGTTTTGTGATTGGGTACGTTAGCACACAATTTCCTGGATATTTATTTGTGGTCCCATCAATCAGTACTATTGGGAATATGGTGTGGAATTGTATAATGTCTGCAACAGAGTCAAATATCTAAAGAAAGGGGAAATGTAGAACAGACATTAGCCTTTGCTATGTGCTCTAATCTTATAATAGGGGTTTGGAAAACTGTATTTCACTTTCTCACATCGTTTGCTCTTTGCCCAGTCCCGAGAGCGTACTTGTTGGAGCTGTCCAGGAATCGAATTTTTATATTGTACACTTTTTTCCCATGATACACTGCAAGGACATAGGGTTCACTGGGGGTGTACTTTGAACACGTTCTCACTAAAAATGCCCCATCCTGTAATTAAACATAACATTCATTTAAGTACAATTTATGTTTGGTTCCTGTTAGTATTTATGCATAATTGACATCCCATAAACAATTGCCATGGTATTTAATAGTAAGCATTCAATGTGCAATAACCCACCTGGTTTACCAGGTGTAAAGCATGTTCAGCCTCTGCACGGTCACAAGTTCCTATATACCAGTCTTGCTCATCGTAGGTCTGGCAAAACACGGTATGAGGACGATAGATTGAAAGTTGAGACATGTCAAATCTGTCCATAGGGCAAACGTACCCTAACTCATTAAAGTTGAATTTGTATGCATAAAGAATTTTTAAAAGACAGAATTTAATGAGTAAAGAAGGGCTGTGTACGTGACAAGGTTTTTCCTTTGTGAGGAAGCCATTTTGATTGACATCGTCTTTGGTTAGAGGCCACTCATGATGTTGTTGATGTCTTGATGTAACTCTTTCTGTTTTTACTGTAGGAGTTGTTGGATTTAATTGTGCATGACAACAAACAAAATCCACTGTACCTGCTTCAATTTAAAAGTCATGGTCATTTCAATGGAGGTTACTACTACAAGGTCCTAGTAAATAGATAGTTTACCTGAAATAGTCTCTACTTGATGTAACCTAGAAAATAAAATACAAAAAAGTACTTTAATAGCTAAACCAGTTAACCAAAAATAGAAAGACCATGCCGAAAGACATACATCATGTGTTCTTGTGCATCCAGGTCCAGAGAAGATCTTATGCTAGTGTTGGATGATCCCCTTTCTGTGCCTTTAACAAATCACAGTTTGTCACCACAATAATGTAATGTAAAGTAATAACGAATGTATTGTTTTCTAGATGTAGGCTTTTTTAATAATAGAACTCACCTTTATGTGTGGAATGGCATCTTGCCTATTGAAAATAAAAGATACTGTAATACTTACAAGATTATCAAATAAGTAATATTTATTTAAATATTATACATCATATTTTAAATTATTATGATTACATTATAATTAGGATTTTAACAGAGTTAACTAAATGTATATTGTATTCTAGCAAAGGGAAAGGTAAAATCATCTTTTTCCTTTTTTAAGTAATTCAATGTTACAAAAAAAGTCATATATATGTCAAAATGTTTTAAAATGGCTATCACACTATGTCTAGAATAAAATAATAAAAATTCATACGTCTGCTTACATTTTGAGGTGCTCTGTCTGTGCTGTAAGAGATAAGTCAAGATAGGCAAGATAAGTTGTGGTAATTGGGTTGATGAAGTGATTTTTAACAAAACATTCCTGTCTTTGCACAAGGTGTGGGTGATTTACTAAGCTGTGTGTATATGTCCGTAAGCTCATGCTTATTTTTGCAATAGAGCAAGAGAGAATACTTACTCTCTTTTGTTGGCTTTGTGAATGTCCAGTCCTGATAACAATCCACTCAGATCCTTGGCTAACCTATCGGGGTGTCTGAAACATACAGCATTTACAATCTTTGCACAGCTTTAATTAAACTTTGGCTACCATAACTGGTCTTTGTTTTGATGACTTTGAGAGTTAGTTACCTTAGTTTAACATGTTTGTGCTGTGAAAAGAATATTAAGTTGATATTAAAAACATTTAAAGAGAGGATTTCATAAGACTGATATGCATGGGACATTTTACCTCTTCAGAAGACTCCACAGCCCCATCTATAAAAGAAGCGTTTCTTAGGCATTTTAGGATGGCTCCCATTAGACCTACTTATGTCTTTAAATTAATATTAATGCTGTGTTTACAGTACCGTTTTTTAAAAGACACCATTATTTGTTTGTATGATGATTCTGCTTACCCAGTGGGGTATTCCTTGGTTTCAACTGTCGGTTAACAACAGGGGGTTCTTAGGTCAAACAAAAATAAAGTAACAATTATTTAGGTGACAAAAGACGTTAGTTGGAAGTAAATTCAAGTTTTTCAACATTTTCTATCTTCTAGTATTGACTTCACCATCTTTCAGGGTTTCACACTATTTTTGTTTTGACTGAACAATTAACACGAGGCACATGAGCCACAAACAGGTACTTTTTTATTCACCTTGATTCCATGGCATTCCTCGAGATGGATATTTCGTCTGTGTGGTTGAACTGCCCTAAAGCAACACAGAAAACGCACCTTTGTACGCATTTTTGTGACAAATAATTTGAATAGGCAAATACAATGTGTAATGAATTGCCTGATAAATTGCTTGTGACCCAGATCTAAATTACATAGAGTAAACTTACACGTGAGTTTGAAGGGGAACTCATTGCAGATGATTTTGCAGGGCGCCTATCTTTAAAAATAAATTGGAATGAGGAAGAGAGAGAGAGGGAGAGAGAGAGAGAGAGAGAGAGAGAGAGAGAGAGAGAAATTAATGGGGTTAGGGTTAGATTTATTCACATGCTTTCTCTCTCCTCTCTTTAGTTTCTGTATGGGATCTCGCTTACAGCGTCGATCGGCCAACAGATGACGCCAGAGACCCACTCATAGGATTTTATTTAGCAGCATTAGCTCCCTTCACTCCCACACCCTGCCTTAGTTCTCACCAGGTGTTCCAGCAATGGTAGTGCTTAATTTTCCACTGCTGTAGCTTTTCAATCCTATATAATTAAGTTTACTCTTTGCGCTGGAGTGTACTGACCGTTTCAAGTAGTAGGTGTCAATGTCTATGCATTGGTCTTTAAGATAACCACAAAGTAGTCTTGCAATAGTTGGTAAATGCATTGCAAAGTTAAACCACCAAATACTTTATTTGCAACGGCTAAAGTGAGTATCATGAGTGAGGTTAAGAAAGCAAAATTGGTTTAGTGCCAAAGAAAAAATCGTTGAAGATTTAATACTTTTTTTTTTCTGGTCCTTCTGGGGAGTTCATTCTCTTTTTGTTTTTTACTTATTGTGTTTGTTTATACCATTGACATTATGCATAGTATATGAGGCTGTAGTCCTACCTGCGTATTCTCTGTTTGCCAGCAAGGGTTTGGCTGGCTGAATGGCCACATTGAACATTTCCTCCCTGTTGTCCTCAAAATGGTACTCTAGCTCCTCCATGTTGCTATGGTGACTATGGCTTTGTTTGCTCTTGTTGCCTCTCTCACAGGATTCCTGCGGAGAGCAAGGTATAGTTAAATGAGAGATATTATGCACATAACTCACACTTCCTAGACAATAATTTACATTTTCATGAGGAGATGCTTGAAAATGTCCTTCGTTCACAGATGCTGGAACATGTCAACCACATTTAGTTACATCTAATGTTTTCCAACGGTCTACTGTCTGTAAGAGTTGGTGGCATGACGGTTGATACCTATAGGATGAAGTATTAGTCGATTTGAAAGGTTCGCCACGCGTTTGATCTGACCAGGGGCAACATTGATCCCACCCCCCACAGCCCGCAGCCTTGCTTTATCGACGTCAACGGCTATGTACGTTATGACTCAGCCGTGCCCTGGAGTTGGAGCTTGTGTTGCTCTAGGTCATCTCGCTGCCTTACTCAACGCGCGAGAACATGTCTGAGCCTCCGTGTTCATTCCCCACAACTTAAGACTTCACTGACAACAACAGCAAAGGCCATAAAAGCCCATTTATCAGTTGGTCTGTACAGTATGTTTCGAGGACATAATAGGCAGTACAACACAGAAATAAAACTGTGGTATTGAACACGTAAAGTGATAAGGTGTCTGACTGGTAAGTAACCTTTTTATTTGAGTTTAGCCAGATAAACGTTTTCCAAAACAACACCAGTAAAAACACAAAGACAAATTACAAGCGATTAACCACTTTGGGCTTCCTTACCCCAAAGAGAACAGGCCTGAGTGCATAGGGAATTATAAGTGGTGGTGAGCTTTGAAAGTAAAAAGAAAAACTAAACTTCACCAGAAATCAGTAATGTGAAACAAGCAGGTCAGCGTGGGCATACAGGTACAACTACTTACCATTATCACAGCAAACGCATTGCAGTTCTTCCTATCTCCAGCTAAGAGGCTAACACAAAGACAAAACTCATAATTCAATTGGGTTTTTACTGAAGCAGGCCCTTCAATAAAAACCGTCGTTAACTCGGACAAATTACAGATTTTTGTGTATCAAAGGATTTTTTGTTGTTGCAAAAGCCCTCTTTAACTTGGACAACCACAGATTTTTGTGCTTTAAAAGATTTTTTTTTGTTGCAGAAAACCCTCTTCAACTTGGAAAATAACAGATTATTTTTTGTGGTGAACTTGTTTTTGACCAGTCTATAAATAAGCCCCTGTGCAGTAAAGTGGGATGCTGCTAGACAGATAGCATGGCTGGGGCTGTTGCTAAAAAAAGTTGGTCCTACCAAATGCCTTATGTAAGAAAAGTAAATTGCCCACATAATTACAGTATGAAACATATTTAGTGGCTGTTTGTTTATAGTATTTTTTTTGTGTGAAGACAAATGCAAGTTTTCCATCTAGAATTTAGAATTAGAGAAGTGGTCGAATGGGTGGAAATGGTTCTTCATATTTTCCTATACATTGATATATGGTAAACTTTAAAGCAGTAATCCTATGGACTTAAAATGTTAAAATATAGAGATAGTTCCAGAAAATGTCCTGCCTACAGTGTGTGACAATAACACACACACAGACACACACACACACACAAAGACATTTTTAAATGGGCATTTTTTACACATTCATACATTACATATTTACGTTAATATCATCAGGCAGTAACAAACTAATGTGTGCCGAAAAAATAATTCAAGCTCAAATCAACGCTAATTAAAGGGGCCATATTATGCAAAGTTCATATCTTTATTTATGAGTTCTACTGAAAGAGGTTTACATGTTGTAATGTTCAATAAACAGTATTTTTTCTCTAAACTGCCTGGATATGCGGAACCTCTATTGTCAATCTGTCTGAAACGGTCTGTTTTAGCTTGTCACTTCAAGACCCCCCCCCCATGCAACCGATGAGCCAAATCTGCTCTGGTCAGCTGGCCAAACGAAATGGAATTGCCATTGCAATGTGTAAACCAGCATTTTCTCGACATGGCAAAACCACAGAGCCTCCACGCTGACTGGCCCTGGTTGAGGGCGTGCCAAGCATTATTAAAAAATAGGATTTAGGGACATAGATTAAGTTATGGAAGAAAACGCCAGACTAAGAACTAGGCATTTCAGGAAGTTCAGGGCAGTGTTTTGAGTGCTGTGAGAGAGACAAACTCTCTGTTATGTCTCTTTGTCAACTCTCTTTACGTGGGTGTTGTTTTTTCAGACTTTTTACATGCTCAAAAAGCTATGTCATATACCAAAAGAAAGGAAAACCCACAAAACGCATAAAAGGGTCCCTTTAAATTTTACATGACGTTTAATGAGTGACACTGAGGGTAGCTGTATTAGTCTTATGACCTTTTTAATGTGTTACCCTTTTCCCTTGTAAAAACAACACATCTGAGGAACTGGAGAACCTCTGACCATATATAATGTGCATGAAAATTTTTCATGCATTTAATGTATATCAAAAAAGTTTTTAAACACATTGGAGAGCATGATACATTTCTTAACCTTTGTTTGGATTATAAAGAAATACAGTCATGCTTTGTAAAATACTGTGCGTGCCAGTCTACCTCTTTTAGAATCACCCATCATTGCACAACAGATGCAAAAGTAGAAAGGGCACTCGTTATGCATCAATCAAAATACACATAAAGGGACGAAACAGAACGCCATTCTGCTTGCCCAGTCGAAATAGATGACGGACCAGCTTGGGTATAAAGTGATTGCAAGGACAAAATAATCCATTACATGACAAAGCTCCCTTTTGAGACGTTTTTTACGTAGAACGTTGCTCTGAACCGTAAAAGAAAACAGGCTCTGACTTCACTATTTTATATATATATATTTCTATTTATTATTTATATATATATATATATTTCTCTGATCTTAAAGCCCGGTTGTCCACTGTCTCTTTCTATTGATATCTATGCGTTTCAGACAGCTCATCAAATAGCTCATTGCATTCAATGACACTACTATCTACTGCACTAGATACTATTAAAAACATACCTTCACCAAGACCTTTTGTCAATATTGTTACTTACTGTCTAGTCGTTCTCCAGTTCTCTCTAATTCATTTCAGTATCCCCACAACTTCTTTGTCACTCCCCTAAGTCACACACATGAGTTACTCTGTAAGGGTAAGATTTTGAGCAACCTACAGCAATGCCGCTGCTTTACTTCCTGTGAGGTGGACAAATTATCTTGCCACCCACCTTCAACCTTCAATGGATGATGAGCTAAGAAAGTTGTGGGTGTTGGGACTTCCTCCTGCGGTCTATTTAAAAAAAACTATTTTATCTTTAGATTACTTTTGAAAATCAAATACGCTCCTCTAGATACTTTATGTTTAAAAAAAAAGATACAGGAAAAAGGTCCTGGTGGATTCGCTTCAGTGTCTCTTTTGTAAGACAGGTCTATTATATAATGTTTCACTGGTCGGGAAAGGTGCTAAACATGTCTTGCTCTTTATAAGCACCTTTGCCACTAAATCTAGGAATAAATCTAAAAGTAATAGAAGGAAAAAATTCCCACTTCACATGTCAAGTGTCTTGCCAAGAAATCATCGAGTGTTGACTGTAATCTTTTCAAAACTGACCTGTCACATTAAGAAAAATTGGATGATGCCACACAAGGCTTTCACAGAAAAAAAACTAAGGCAACAAGTGTTTACTAAAGTATTTGCATATCTAATTGTGGCCTAGACAGATAATGTAACCATGGCTGGTTTAGACCAGTTTGCCTTACCTTCCCTTCACAGGTGTTACTCCTAATTCAAGTCAGAGCGATGTGACATTTTAACATCTGCTCTCCAAAGGGGTGGCACTTTGACATTTTATCTTTGCATTCGTTTAACTCTGTATCAGGTAGCATTACTATTTTAAATGTGAACAAGTCCCCCACTAGTATACGATAAAACAATTTTTTGGAAAACAAAAACTTAATCTCGGCACATAATCATAATAGAACTACATAACGATAGCCAAAATAAATCGGTTTATTTGGAAATCAACAGAATTTCTGAATTGTAAGGTGAACATTAAGCGGCCATCGATAAGCTTACTTCAAAGGATTAAAAAATAAAAGTATAAAACTTCTTCACCTGTTGTAATCGGTGATGCACCCAGATACTTTCTAAGTGCTTGGGGTTGGGCTATGATGAGAGCAGTGTCAGGCCATTCTACCTTCCTGTGTGGAGCGGTGCAGCTGCAGCACACGTGCACAAGGTCAGCGTCTCTCCTGTGGTTTCCTCTGCGTTAGTATGGTCTCACTTCCTCTGAAAAAGATGACTATCTGGCCTCTCATATTCTCACTGATGCTTATCTGTGAGCCGGGAGTGTTGATCCCACTCTCCCATGCCACCAACCCACCCCCGCAACAACCTCATCGGCCTGTCAATCTGGCACCTCATCCCGTGACTCCCCCCCCCAACCCCCCCCACACACACACACACACACACACATACCAGCAGCCTGAAATCAAAGAGCCCCGTCTTTTCTGGACCAAAGCAATAAGATCCGGTAGACCATTTTGGGGACGTTGAGGGATTGAGAAGTCATGAATTATAAGAGACCCCAGACAAGCTACAATGTACATTCAAAATGTCTTTACATCAACGGCTACAACCATTACTTACTTGCCCTGTTTACTTATTCGCATATCACACGGTCACAGGAGTGACACTCTACAGGAAGTGATTCGCTTGATGTGGGTCGGAAGTTACAAGCGTAAGCAAGTTACAAGTCACAGATTAAAACCTGATTATCTTCCGAAGAATTCACAAACACTATCACACTTTCAGACACGTAACAGCATTTAAGACAGAAACCCACGGCAAAACTTGTTAAACTACATCATTTGCGGTGAGGAAAACTTCACAAAAGTGGATCACACATTCGAAATGTGTTAGCCAGGACATTGTCGGCGTCACGGCTAAACGTCAGTTCTACCGATGAGTGTGCTACTCAACGAAAACCCTGGTTAATTTCTAACTGAAAGGTCTACATATTTTAAAAAGAACTTTTCTCTTTATTGGTTCGGGCTTAGTTGGTTAGTTTTGAATACCCAGGGAGTTGGGAAAGGCATAGAGGGCAGGGAGCGAGGCCAGCCAGTGGGTTATCTCTTTGATAAGGGGTGTGTGATTCAGCACTGTGAATAATTAAAGACGCTATAGGAGATTGGGATCAGTAGACACCGAACTCGAATGGAGGATGTTGCTAGATGGATATCAAGGGGTACAGGGGAACGCTAGGGGCGGGAAGGGGGGTATCACTGAAGCCTTGCTCCGGACACCTGCAAGGCCGCCGTCACCAAGGTCAGCCAAAATGGACCAAGGCTTTCACACATAACAACCATATCATACATGACATCATGACGTACAGGACTGATTAAATGCATTGGACAGGCACTGCACGGGCTACAGTAGACATTTGATGTGGTTGTTCACGGTTGTACAGTGCTTGGGAAATGTACTTATATTTGTTCGACAAACTGAATCATAGACAGAATTCTAGTGCAATAAAGAAGACATCCAGAATGCAACACAATACGCCTCACTAATTGTCTTTCCAAAGGTAAAACAAGTCAATAGTTCAAGTTATTTTCAAAATGGTTTCTATAGTGACGTGTTTCAGTTTGTTTGCTGGAATTTGATTAACTATGCCGTGGAACAGTATGTTGGGCCTATAATTTGTCTTATTCCAAAGCCTTTCTTAAAAGGACTATACGCACATCTTTTATTTTAACCTTTACATTCCATACATTTAGTTTAATAGCACATTGTAATTTCTATGAGAGGAATGAAAACATCACGGTTCAGATCAGTCTACTTGAAATATCAAAAACATTGAACAACACTTTTGGTCGCAGGGTGCTGTTTAGGTCTTTTATGGGAGATATAGTTGTCATTGCAAATTGCCAATTTAAGTGTCATTTGGGGTCCCTTTCCAATCATTTTTAGCAGGGCGCCAAACATTTTCATCGTTTGCCTGTCCTAACGGGGCACCTCAGAGGCTCCGGCAAAACTGTGAGGAATTGCTTTATAACTCAAGAATGTGTGTGACTTAATCAGAAATAAATTTACAAACACGGAGTATTGTCATTGATCGTGCTAGTGATATCCAGTGACCAGAACAATCTTCTTGTCTTCTTCATGACAATTAAGGAAAATAATTTTACAATGCAAACTGTAAGGATAGCCAAAATCA
Organism: Galaxias rostratus; assembly: GCA_036024795.1. Classification (NCBI taxonomy): domain Eukaryota; kingdom Metazoa; phylum Chordata; class Actinopteri; order Galaxiiformes; family Galaxiidae; genus Galaxias; species Galaxias rostratus. Next base: position 4,234 of record JAVQJS010128714.1, on the reverse strand, counting down.
CCTACAGAGAAACTGCCTCTAGTCACTTTAGATTGAAAAAATCTCTTGGTGAGCCTACAGACATGCAGCTCGAATAAGATTAAAAACAATGTTGAAATAGCTGTCGATTCTTGAAATGAGAACCAAAAATATACATTTGTAAGGGGGAAGTTTAACACCACGCCAACGTTATAGCAGCTGTGGAATGTTAATCATCTGACCAACACTATGTTTAGGAGCTGGTGGTGATCAAACTGGTAGCTAGCAGTGGGATGGGCAAAACCTCTACATCGGCAAGGGGCCACTATTCAGGTCAACTCACAGTCAGAAAGACTTCCTGATATTAGCCTTATTTATCCGAGTCATTCCTCCTGCTGTGGTGTGGTGTCCCCGGAAGATGGGCCTGAGTGAGAGGAGCCAAGGCTAATGAGCTGAGAGCCAGCCTGCTGATTGCTAGCGGGGAAGAGTGTGAACCACTTCGGGCACACTGTTAGCACTCATTCAAAGCATTAGCCCAGTCTCACTTAGCTACCAAACGCTAACAACGTGATGACTCTGTAATGCAAATGTTCTTTGCTTTGCTAAACGGTTTAATTTTTGTCTATCCAAACACCTGGCAGTGGTAGTTCGAGGTCACAGCTGAGCCTGAGCGCTGAGGAGTATGGTAGCGCTCAGCTCTTTGTATAAAATAGTGAAAAGAATGTAGTTTCAAATCAAACTCTAGAGAAAATATAGTTTTGCTAATAAGGCAACCATCTATACAGTTATTTGTACCAATACTCTAGCAAAACTAACAATAGGGATTAAAAGCAGTAATAGCCAGGACCAATGTGAAGTGGAAAATATGTGTGCCCTTTTTTTTATCAGTCTAGGAGCATTAGCTCTTTTGTGACAGAAACAAGAAGACTTTAAATAGGAACCAGAATAAGTTTCCCAGGAGACACACTATGTATGGCCTTTTGGATAAAGGCTTATCTTTTAAAATGCATAGCCTACCAGAGCGTTGCCTATCATAAAATATGTATTTTGTGGTGTTGTGAAAATAATTATAGTACTTCGATGTTTCTGAATGTGCCTGGTTAAAAAAGTGGAAAGGAGCGCCATCTGCAAGCTTCAGCGACAAACAATAAACTTTGTCTCGTCAACAAAGCAAAGCTCTCGGCTCTAACTATTCCAAATGAGCCGACAAAGCAGGAGAAATACAGAGAGGGAGTTACTGACCCAGGCTAATAACGATAATTTCTGGACCACTGAAGCCTGATCTTTTACTAGTTAGTCACCTTTAGGCTGATCATTTGAAAAATACTGGGGGAAATTGGCATATTTCTCTCATGGTTGCCTAGGTCTAGCTGCTATAGCTCTGCTCTAAACATAAGCCATCCCTATTAGCTTCAATCAGAGTGCTTATTTCATCCTCTTTGCCCTTAGTGTCTGAGAGGCTGACAGCCAGTACATTCACATAATCCATGGATCTCACCGTGTGTTAGCCTCCCTGTGAAGTACTGGCAAGCCAAAGGACAACAACTGCAGGTAATGGAAGTTAATGGAGGGGAACAGGATTTTAATGGTTTGACTGCAATCTCATTGGGGTTGAAGATATACACAGGATATTTTTGCAGCAGACAGGAGGGACATTTGTAATTAGCACTTCTATGTGTGCAAGATGTTAGGCTATATAGATATAGTATAAGTAAACAGAAGATATTTCCAGGTGGTTTGAAAGAGAGAGAACGAGAGAGAGGGAGACAGAGAGCGAGAGAGCAAGAGAGAGAGAGAGAGAGAGAGAGAGAGGCTGTACTTTCAAGATGAACAGTGCATTTTATGCCTGAATTGCAAATACCTTTTTACTTTTCACAATTTTTGTCAGTTCCTCATTTCTACTCTATTACAAGGCATTATAGCTAAGGTTCAGGCAATGCAATTTATTGCCAAGCCCGTTTCACTCAAATGCACCAAACGTCTCAGAGCCAAGAAACGGCCTACATTCGTTACAAATGACTTTTATTTATATATATGTCTCTTTTTGCTACTTTGTTAATAAAGCCATGTCTTGACTTGCTAGGCTTATTTGTGGTCGTTAGTTAGCAGTATGAGTTAGTAAAAGAAAACATTGGGAGCAACAATGCAGCACTAACCCATAAGAGTTCATACAACCAGATTATATTTGTTTTGTGGGGACTACTTTTTAACTCCCAAACTTAAGTTTTCAAAGTCAAAGGAACAAATATCTCCCAGAGAATCCCCTGTTTGAAATGTGGCAGCTGAGAACTTGTGTGAGCGGGGAGGCGAACACCTTTGAACTGGACTGCTCACAGTGACCAGAGATGATGTGTCCCTTTCCTCTGGGGTACGGAGGGCCTGCCATTAAGTGTGGGAATGTGTACACAGGCACATTCGAATGCCATCCACCTTCTCCCATTCGTTGAAACGCTCAGATGTAGACGCAGAGAGAAAACACACACACACACACTGACACATACACGGACATAGCTATGCTGCACAAACCCCTCTTCCTTGCCTGAACGCACACATTCCCACAATAAACTACAATGAAGGTTCAGTGACCTCCTGAACAATTTGTCACCTTCAAAAAACAGGTAAGGGACTTTGAGGCATTGCCGTTTTAAAACAAAATAGGTTTTTCTATCTTCCACCTACTCTACAAGGCCCCTCGAGATGCAATTGAACCACAAAGTCAAGAGTTTGTCAGAGTATCTCAAACGTGGTCTTATTTTAGATTCCAGTTAAATGCATCAATATCAGGTCAACCCCTCAAATACAAAAAGACTCTGCCTGTATGAGATAACAGCTTGGCTTTATGTCACACTGCCTATTACATATTATTTATCACAGTGAACTAGCTATAGCCAAAGAAAATACTAAAACTTTATTGCAACATACACGATTTTTTTACTTTTCATCTCAAAATCAGAGGGAAGTACAAAATGATGTCATTGTTTTTTTTTGCCACCTCTTCTCCGTTGCGTATCAACAATGGCCCCTCACCACCAATGGCATCTCTGAGGTTTAGGCCGACCTTCATTCCTCGGCGGAGGGCACGCAAGTAAATCCATTTCTCTGGCGACATGGTTCACTGAATAACAAATTACGGGGGCAGATGCACCTTCCCTTCACGTTAAAGAAGACCATTGCTGGGGCTCCCCACTTGCAGCGCCAGCAGCACTGAAGGTTTATGACAACGAGAGGGGGGAGGACAAACACAGGATTTCCTAGAGGGATCATAAATACAAGCCTTCAAGCTTTTTAAACGCTGCAAACACAACGCACAGTGATGCATTAGGGCACATATACGCACACCGTTACTGGCATGCAAACAAAAAACTAACCTTGACACCGGCATCATTCCGGGGAATTCATAAGCAATTTCGTCCCTCATATCTTGCATAGTGTATTTCTGTTGCTATTGTTTCCTCTGTTCGGAAGTATAAACAAATACTTTTTATGGAAAATCTGCCAGCTGCCAGAACTTGTTTAGACAGTTCATATATCCAAAAATACCTTATCTTTTTTTCCCTGACAAACGCAATGTTCTTTATATCCCTCAAAAAAAATAACTTCAACTCAGTCGATCCTGATAAGGGCATCTTGCTACAGGAACAAGGTGACATACCGTTGAGTGTGCGATGTCGCTACGCTCTTATTAAAGTAGTTTACTTTATCAATAGGTTGATAAAAGAAATTAAGAAGAGAGAGCTGCAAGAGATGACAGATGAAAAACGTTGTGACCTCATTTCCGATGTACACTTTGTTGTTGTGTGACAAACACTTCTTTATTCTTGTAATGATGCCTAGTTATCTAGTCTAACAAAGTACACAATTAGGCTTTTAGTGTCAACACACGTCAACGTGAATCCATGAATTATATCAACATTATGTAAGTGCGAGTTCTGCTATGGTATTTGTTTTTAGTGGTAGTGGGCATACGAGCCAATTCTGAAAAGTTTCAGAAACCTGACAGGGGGAAGAAAAGTAGAGGCATATTGATTGGAAGGCTGAGCACACTCGAGACTAAGGTGCTAAGAGCCTTTAGAGAAGAGGTGGGATCAGTACTTCTTGCCCTTTTCTTCCTCTCTTTCTGTCTTTCCATCTCACTCACTCTTGTTCTCTCTCTCTCTCTCTCTCTCTCTCTCTCTCTCTCTCTCTCTCTCTCTCTCTCTCTCTCTCTCTCTTAAACACACACACACACACACACACACACACACACACACACACACACACACACAAAAAAACACAC
>JAVQJS010128706.1:0-14343 GCA_036024795.1 Galaxias rostratus | reverse complement strand
CCCCCGCCCCCCCCCCCCGCCGCCCGCGCGCCCGCCCCCCGCCGCCCGCCCCGGCGGCGGGGCCGCGCGTCTAAGGGGGAGAGGGATGACAAAGAAAGACAGGGCTGCATTGCACACGCCGTCAGTTAATGGACTGTGTCCCCATATCGTCCACCTAAACTTTGAGACTCCCTCATCAGCAATGGACGCCATTATGTGAAAATTAAATGGCTTCTTTGCAAAGCTCCATTTTAATGATGTCACTCAGCAAATCAATTGACTTAGAGTCAAACAACACCTAATTCAGCTGATAAACATTTGAGTTCTTCAAACCAAAGAAAGTAGAAACTTAAACTGGGCCAAAATGTTCCCTGCACCTTGCATGTTTTCATGAATAAAAAACAAAGATGGTTACAGGAAATTGTTTCCTTCCTTGTACATCCTGTGTATTCAATTTTAATATCAATTTGCTGACTAGTGACAACATGCACAGTGTAAGGGACGTTCTACAGTTTATTAATGAAACAATACGAAATTAATCAACAATTCCTAATCTACTTCGCCACATCTTAATTCATGTGGGAATTGCATTTCTAAAGCAAAAAAATCACTAATATCAACGCCTTATTCCGCTTCTAAAAAGCACAAGTGGCACGTGTTTAAAATGCATCACGTGTCCTCCTATCAAAACAGAGTCATGAAATCATCCACCAATCAGTGTGCGGTGTTGCGCTGTGCTGACAAATCATCTGTCTTCCCTGTCCTTATCTCCATGCCTAATGGAGTAGCAGGCGTGTTATGTGGCGTGATGTGGGAATGGTGGCGTTGTGAGCTGCTTCTCCCTGTGTTTTGGTGAGGGGATGCTGTCGTTGGCTCTCAAAAGAAACCCTCCAACAACAGCTATTTATAGGAGACAAACACATTTGCATCTGGAGCTTACGAGAGAGGCATGAAGGATGAAAGAACTTTTTATTAAGAAATGTATATAAATAATGTACATCACATGCCAACAAAATTTATTTTTCGGGTCGAAGAAAGCTTATTTAGTTGCCCGATATCTTTCCATTCTTGCCAAAGATCAGGCACAGACTTTGTAATTGACAGTTTGAACTCAATTGAATTCAGACGATTTGGTTGCACACAATGTTCACTCTTCAATGACAGCATCTGTACATGGAGAAGCCAGCCCACGGCTATGTTTAATTAATCCTGATCATCATTAAAACAGAAAAGCAAAGCCACGATGCTCCATGGCTCATGCCATAACAAGTGTGTGTAGCGCCCTCAGAGGAGCACACTCCTAGCCTGCAGCGGGAAACGTACATACTTAGCATGACATCATCAAAAACGCAGCAGTGTATGGATTTTTTTGTTGCCCCCTGGAGATAAAGTGCATTCCTGGATCCGCCACCGCATTCAACACAGCCCCGGTGCAGACTCAAAAAGTCAGGTGTGCTACTTTGATCGGAGCAAACAAAGGAGAGACATGGAAAAGGAGAGAACAGACTGGACGGATGAAACACCCACTTCCCTCTGTTTGCCGTGTTTTAGTCCCACTGTTTGAGATTCTGCACGGCGCATGTGTGTGCTAGCCCACCATCTAGATAAGCTCCAGACTGTCGGGTACGGACCGACGTTTTGTCTCAAGAGCGTCCGACCTGGCGGCACATTGTCAAGGACCCATCCCTGCCGCGTCTCCCCCTCCCCCCATCCTCCTCCTCCCCTCTCGGCACCTTGCTACGCGAGGCCCGTTCACTCTGGGAGCCTCACGTTGTGGGTTTTTGTTTTTGTTTTTTAATGTCGCCACGACTCCAGAAGATGAGCCACAGGACCAGAGTGGCCCTTTTCATTCAGCGGCACATTAACCGGCCTCATTACGGCGGCGGCTGCCATGGGCTGTGAAAGGAGCTCTGTGCTCCGGGCTGCCATTCAACGCGCTCACCGCCGCGCCGCTGTCCCATCCCATCCCTGGCAAAGTAGAAATATGTTAATGCGTGTTTACTGCAGCACCCGCCACCACCCCCCCGCCCAAAAGACCACCCCAGCCCACCCCAGCCCACTGACAGGCCAGGGGTGTATTCAGGAAAGAGCATCAGGGCAGCGTTTTGGAAGGAGAGGGCTGTGGAGAAAGAGAGAGGGCGAGAGGAAGGAGGGGAGGAAGGAGGGAGGAGGAAGGGGAGTGGGGGGGGGGGGGCTGGGGGGAAAGAGAGAGAGGGTGGCGTATGCATTATTAACTATGGCTTCATCACATGTTCTTCGTTTCTCAGGGACTTATTATTCCGAGGCGCTTTAATGAATAACAAGAGAAGAGAGGGCATGAGAGAAGGAGGGATTAGAGAGAGTTGATTTATGGAGGGAGTGCAGACAGCACCACCAGCTGGCCTGCTCGAAAACTGCAGCACACACACACATCACCTGACACAGACGTACACACACACGCACTCACGTACATTTGCACACACACCAACAAGCCATTCACCCAAACACACACTCTCGCTCGCGCACGCACACCTGCAACCTATTCACCCAAATGACCAAACACACACGCATTGTAAGCTGATAGATGTAGAAATAGCCACAGAGGGCAGCGTGTGCCGCGGCCCTGACATTAACATGAAATGTGACGAGGGCCTTGTCTGCAGCGCTGCATATAGATTGGGATTTTGCTCTGTCAAGGATACTCGTCAGGAGCCTGACAGCCAGATTTCATGAGCTCTCTCGCGCCGAGGTTAGACCGTCCAGGCCGCCTAAAGTATAAGTGTGTGTTTGTGTGACTGCGCGCGTGTGTGTGTGTGTGTTAGTGTGTCTATTCACACTTAGCCTTTGTGTGTCACATAGAGAAAAAGATAGTGATTGTGGTGGGGGTTACAGTGGTATCCAAGGTGACCGCTTTTTTTTTTTCTTTTTTTTTTGTCAGGGTGTGGGCGGGGGCATTTTTCTGATTGCTGGTGTCCTACTTTCACAGAGTTTATCCTCTCGCACGGTGGAAGAGCAATGGACGTTTCCCTTTAATTCCCCACTATATTACTCACTGTCTCGCACGCTGGTTACAAATGTACATCATTAAAGTGCTGCCTCACTTTCCACGTGCCTTCTCTCAACCTTGGGCACGAGCAGGGTGGAACGCAGCATCGCGCCATGTCCAGGATAAGGCTATCAGAGAGTAGGTGAGGGAGCACCGCAACTCCCAGGCAGCCTCCCGCATACCTTTCAGGGCCGTAGGAAGACCAGCGAGCCCAGGTCTGTCGGGGGTGGGCGGGGCGGGGGTTTGGGGGATAGGGTGGGGGCTTTGGGGTGTTTGAAATGGTAAAGGGGGGCGCAGGGGGGCAAGCTGGGGCGGTGGATGCAATATCAGAGGTTGTCAAGTCCGTTTACCGAACAGCATGACTGGGGGGTGGGAGGGGGGGGGGGTCTTTTTGGAGTTCCCCCTTGTTCTTGCATTTGGTTTCTGCTCGCAGCGCAAGAAAAGGGTACGGTGTGTGTGTGGAAGCTAAGAGGTAGAAGAAAGGCCCCCTCCTCTCCCATCGCTCATTCGTCCAGCAGACCACTCTCCATTCAGAAAACCTCTCTCCACTCTCAAACAAAATGTACAGTATGTGTCAGAATTCCTCTTTCGCGCTCTCTCACTTCCTCTACAGCCCTCTGTCTCTTTCTTTCGCTCTCTATTTATCTCCCTCCCTCTCTTTATTCCTTTGGCCATGTTGGGTGGAACACTGTGAATGTACGAGTGCGCGAGTGTATGTGAGTGGTTTTGGAGGTGTGTGTGTGCGTGTGTGCGTGTGTGTGTGTGTGTGTGTGTGTGCGTGTGTGTGTGTGTGAATGTGTGTTTTACCCTAGACACCCCAGAGCCCACGGCTCCTGCAGTGATCAGTCAGAGATGCTATTGATTTCACTTGAGAGGGAAGAGTCTTTCCCCAGTCAAACTGTAGTCCAGGTGGAGACGGGTGCCGTTGAATTATTTGCAGTGGTAACACAGGAACAAAGGTATCTGGAATCAAGGCCAAACCAACGTGTGATTTTGTGGGCACCAATTATGTATTTAGTGTTTTGATAAATAAATCCATGGCTGAAACAACCATCGCAAATGCCTTGTTCCATACAAAATAGCTTTGAAATATATATATATATATATATATATAAGATGTAAAAACGAACAAAATAAATGTTTCTGCCTGAAGACCCGCAGCGTTCCACTGTTGCATTAAATAGGTGTATGATTATTTAGGTATTTGCTAATAATGTTTTGTGATCTAACGGTTTAATACCCCTCAAAGTGTGGGGTGTTGGGCTTGAGAGCAGACACAGATAAAAGCCAAGCTCCTGTCTAACTCCACGTCCCCGGCATTCCATCTCCATTCAACAGAGACAGTCTGGCCCTCTGCTTCTCCGGCTCTGTTGGGAAACCTTAAACCCACTCGCAGCTGTTTTAGCAGACCTTTGATAATTCTTTTTTTTCTCTTCACCACACCCCCCCCTCCCCCCTTCCTCCTCCAAATCAGGCCAACCGGTGGAGAGTCGAGGTGGAGAAGGCTGGTACATGTCCGCCACCGAGTGTGGCAGCTTAACTGTTTATTTCCTCGGGTGCGCTCCCTCTCTCTCTCTCTCCGAGGGCAGCCAACGAGGAGATAAGTCGGAGGGATTGAGCTTGGGACTACTTCAGAGAGGTGGCTGGGCCCGTGCTTATCCTGTGGGGTGGAAGGTTGGGAGGCTCCGCCTAATCCACGGCGGGAAGGCTCTGTCTCGGCCTGATTGAGAGGGAACGGCGGCGTGGACAGGTCCGGCTGTCCCGCTCGTTCCTCCACCCGGAACGAAAGGAGGCACGTTTCGTTTCGTGTTTTCTTTTCTTTTTTTTGGGGGGTGGCTTAGAGATGTGTCGGGGGTGTGAGAGCTAAGAGGAGGCGGCACCTGCAACCTGTCACTCCGAGGCTGTCAACACCAACGGCCGCTATCCATCATGTTTGGAAAACCATTAATCTCCTTCAGGCCCGGAGAGCAACTGTTCCAAGGCCCGCTGACGGGATCCGTCCGGTCCGGTTCCACCCCAGGGGGGGGTTCCGGATCTGTTGCTGTGTCTGGGCCCCCGATCCATCGGACTCTGGCACCCAGGCCAGACGACACCCTTGTCGACGTGACACAAATTAACATCAGGGCCGCGCCTGCCCCCCGTTTGTCTCTAGGAGGCCGTCCCCCCCCCTGCGGAAGACAGAAGCCGCTGTGTGTGTGTCGGCCCCGTAACATACAGGTGACGGGGTGTGTTGGCGAGACTACAGCATCTGAGGCCAGAACCTGTAATACCAGAATACAACAATCTCATTGTTTGTCTTCTGACCTGTAGCGCCCACGATTAAGTTAAGCTGTTTCCATGGCAGTGGGTAGGGGGACCTATTACCACACACGGGCCAGTAACGTTATGACTCCCAACAACCCCTCTGCAACCTGGACTAAGCTAAAGGGGAAGATGGGAATGTTGTGCAGACTACTGCGTAAACATTTCTCTTAGTTCAAACCTTATCTGCACCAGGCTTTGGTAACAGCGGGCCGCTGACATTTATGGCACACACACACACACACACACACACACACACACACACACACACACACACACACACAAACACACAATCTATGTCCAAGGGAACTGGGGAGAGGAAGGCATCTTAAAGTAATAACATTGGGTCCTGAGCGATAAAGTGACAGGGGGAGGGGAACTTTAGTGCATGTTACCGTTTGTCGAACAACATCAAATAAAAGACACAATTACCTAAAAGCCGGTCAACAGCGACCTGTAAACATCCTTTTACTGAGAGTACACAGCTGTCTCCTTCAGTGTGCGTGGGGGTGTGTGTACGTGTGTGTCTGTACCCTGCTGTACATCTGTGCTAGCCTGCTGGTAATTGTGTGTGTTCTCAACCGTATTTATCATTCCACATAAACACTATAGCTGTTCAGCCCATTGGGGGGTGGGGGGGGGTCTCTTTTAAGTGTATGAAAACAATACGCACAGCCACCAGCGCTTGTGAACCCTGCTTTGACCCCGCTGAGGCCTTGGTGGCCCTGCTGCTCTCCGGAGCTGAAGGGGGACTTAGACTAAATAATAAATATCGCGCTGTGGTTCCCCAAAAAGCTCACAGGTCTCTGTGACCCTTCTCAGGACCCTCCGGAATGGGAAAGAAGAGTGCAGGAGGACAAGGAAAAGAACAGAGGGATGGGGGTATGAAGGGGACACGGGGCGGGGAGTCTGGGAAACGGCTAGCGGCCTGGCTGGCTCGCTGGCTGACTGACTGGCTGGGTGAGTGGGTAGCTGGTGAGTGGCGGTCTGGCTGGTTGGATGGGTAGCTGGCTACCTGGCTGGGTAAATGGCTGGCTGGCAGGGTGGGTGGGTGGGTGGCGGTTTGGCTGGTTGGATGGCTGGCTGAATAATGGACTGGCTAGGGGTCTGGCTGACCGGCTGGCTTGAGAGCTGACTGGTTTGCTGGCTGGCTGGCTGACTGAATGGCAGGCCCACAGTTTGAGACCAGCTGTCCGCCTGGGAAAGAGGGACGTCTGGTCAGTAGCAGCAATCAGCTCACCCAGAGGCAGCCTGATCTGAGTGGTCAGGCCCAGTGGGCAGAATACACACAGAGAATCTGTTTCTGTGCTTCGGAGCGTGTCCTTTAGAAACCAGGGAAAGACTGGTTGAGAGGAAGGGAAAGGCGAGAGAGCGAGAGGGAAAAAGAGAGTAGGACAGAGCAGGAGAGCAACATGAAGGCCACCTTAGAAGCTCCCGTTCCCAGAGAGCGCCGCGGTGAAATGCAGTACGTGACTTGAACTCAGCGTTTAAACCTTCGGATGGGACCAGTTCCCATACAGTGCCGGTCGGGAGGGGGGAGCGGGGTCCAGCATGCCGCACCCTGGGAAAACAAAGCGCGGACGCGCCTCTCGCTGCGGCAGAGGCCCCGAGTTCACGGCTCAGACGACAGGACAGACAGAGGGATCATGTGAAGGCCCACAGCTGTGATGCTATTGTGTGCATGTGTGTGTGTGTGTGTGTGTGTGTGCGTGTGTGTGTGTGTGTGTGTTTGGGAGACTAAGAGAGAAAGCAAAAAGAAGAGAGATTTGGCTTTATGTGCGTGTACTTGTGTGTGTGTGTGTGTGTGTGAGTGTGTATGTGTGTGTGCGTGTGTGTGCGGGTGTATGTATTTCCGGAGCTTAGTGGGGGAGGGCATACTTTCACTCTCTCCCCGACACGGGCCGACCTGCTCTTGTTTGAAATGGCTGAGGGCTTGGCGATGGAGCTAAGTGCCCCGTGACCCGCCCGTGTCCTCTCCGCGCACCCCAGCCCCCCTCTCCTCGGAGAGGCATCTCGGGACAGGCTCCAGCGGAGCGCATCTCCCCAAACAGCCTGTCTCCTGGAGGCTGCTCTGTTTTAGTGGAGCCGGTATGGGGGCCTGCTCCAGGACAACAGGGGTCAGGCCAGCGCGGGTAAATCCAGAACAGCACGCAAAGGGTCAGTGGGCGGCTCCGGCCTCCACAACGGCTGGTTCCATAACAAAGAAACGACTCACCGGGAGGTCTGACTCCTCTACTGGATGACCTTTCTGAACGCTTGCTTATTTTCTAATCAGAAGAATAGCATATTCCTTGTGTTTTTCCTTTTGAGCACACACTGGTTGTAAAGGTGATGGCATCAAAGTTACTAATTGTTTTGGTGGTACGTTGACAGGTCATCGGTTCTTTTTATCTTTCTCCTCGTAGTGGAAGGAACGGAGGCTGTCAGCAGAACGGGCCTTTTAGTATGGCGGATAAAGGGGACTTAACTTGAGAAGGAGAGAACTTTAACTATGGGCCCGACAGCAGGCGGGGATCTCAACGTAAGACCACTTAATGTGGTAACGCAGCGTCGGAGATGCTGTTGATAGGACGTCAGGGACAGGCACCGCTCGTGTCGTTCAGCCCAGGCAAAGACAGCGCTCGTGGGTTGGGTACGCCGCCGCGGAGCTCCTGCCCCCTGGAGAACGCGCGCCAAAGCGCTCGCTAGGCCGCCGCCAACAGCTTTTGGCAGATGTGAGCAGCTGTGCTCTTGAGAAGGTCTACTTAAAGAGGCCTTACAGGTGCGGTAATCAGGAGTTTGGAAATCTCCCCGCCGCCTCGCTCCTAATCAGCCCCGGGGCTATTTTTACCGACCCCTTGGGCACCGGCGGCTCACTCACACAGAGAGAGCCTGGGAAGGTGAGCCGTGCTCGGAGAGAAGACGAGGGGGAGGGGGGTCCCTTCGATTTGGAGGCCCCAGGCGAGTACACTCAGACTCAACCAGTCACCTTCCCTCACCTTGGCGGACGGTTTCGGAGTACTCAGACGGCGTTGGGGTGCGGACGGATTTCACTCTTATCTTTGGGAGAATCTGAGGGGGCGACGCGTTTGTTGATCCCGTCTCTAGACGGAGGACGTTGATGACTTCCCCATTCGTCTAGGAGTAGAGTGAGACAAGCGCCCCTGCTCACCGGGCTCACGGTGACTATTGAAACGTTCATTTGTTGTTTTTCAAACCGCATATCCTGACGAGTGACATGACCATGACATGAAATGTGCAACTGCAAAAGCAAAAGGCTAGTGCAGAAAACAACATACGTATCTCCTTTCATCCTCCTCTCTGTTTCTCATCTTTTAATCATCCCTTTCTCCCCTCTCTGTGCTTCTTTGTGTCTTTCTATTGGCAGCTTAATTGACGCTGTGAACTGCGACAGCCAGGCACCCATTCACACTCACCCCCCACCCAGCCACCCCCACCAGCAACACGCACGCACGCACGCACACACACACACACAGACCCAAACAGTGAAGGAGAGAGCGAAAACGCGCCAGAGAGGTTTGCAGGCTGTGCGAGATAACAATCCTCTCATCGGAGAAAGAAGGCGATGCAGTGGTGGCTAACCTTTTCGCTAACCGTGCCGGTGTTATGTCTGAGTGGAGCCCCTAGTTTAGTGCTGCCCAGAGCCCAGTGAACACTTGACCGTCTGGGGGGGGGGGCTTTACGGCTCTCCACAGCCCAGAGACCCAGACTGCTCCGGGAGGGAATGAAGAGCTCAGAGCAGGCCCTGGGAGTCAGACCCAGACAGAGACGGAAACAGACAGCAGGGGGGTTTCATTGGATGGCGACGGGGTTCAGGCACGCCATCCCCCTGGGTCTAGAGCTCTGGCCAGGATCTGTGTTGGTTATTAGTCAGCCGTGGATCCAGGGGGAACGGAGTGGCCTTGTTCTGCCTTCCCTTTCTGTCACCCTTCTGTCTCCCCGCCTGCGTCGGGTTTGTTTTCTTTCCGTCCTCTCCCCCCCCCCTTCATGTCCCGTGTGTCTTCCCCCCCCCCTCTTTTCCCCTTCCATCTGGCTGTTTTCCACCGTGCTCGGGGGGCCAGTTCGTCCTCTGCTACGATCCCCTCGGAGGGAGAACTGAGGACGGCCTCAATTAAGCGCCGGCGGTTGCGTTTAGCCGAGCGCCGGTCCCGAGTTCCGGGACGCCCTTCTCGATCCCCTTCCGCACGGAGCCCCACAAAGCGTCTGATCGCGTGCATGTCGACGTCAGGGCGCATCCATTGATGTAATTACACGGTAAACAAATGGCGTCTTCGGGATGGCGTCGTCGTACAGCTGAGCTCGGATCACTTCCCCCCCGTTTTTCTTTCTTCCCGTCTCGGCAGCATTTGAAGTCGTAGCGTTTCCTCCTCTTTTTTTCCCAGATTTTTTTTTTTGTTCACCGACGCAGACGTCAAAATGATCCTCCTCCTACTCCTCATCACTTCCTGTCTGATGCGTTTGCCCCCCCCCCCCCCACACACACATAAAAAGTGTGCTTGTGAAACCAGGAGACAGTCAAAGAAGTGCTGCCTGCATCGTTTCACGAAGCGCCACGTCTGGCTGGGGAAAGAGAGTCCAGAAATAGGGCCATTAATCCGCTTATTCATCTTCCCGTTACAGGCTGTCATGTGAAATCAGCACCTACAGTAAACACTGGCTCCATCCAAATAGCTCAAGGCTACAGTTGTTCTCCCACTCTTAGGCATTTTCATGACGTCTTAAAGCCGTTCAGAGGTTTGCGTTCTTCTTTGGCACTTATGTCCTGCAGAGAAGGGGGAGGGTGGACGAGGAAGACTCTGGGAGACCACTCCGCCTCCAGGGAGTTTTCTGGTTCTCTGTACAAGTTACATATGTTGGACTTCTGTCTGTTAAGATGAATATGAATCAAAAGGAATGGCACTCTTTTTGGTGCGATGATTACAGTGTGCGTTAGTAGTGGTTGTTGTCCGCCATGCTGCGGCAGGAAACTTATCCACAGTTACATTTGGCCTCTAAAGGCCTATAAAAACAACTGGATGGCCAGGTTTACATTTTATATGGCTTGTTTCTATGGAGCGAAATCTAAAGAAGCTAATTTTTCTTAATTGCAATGTATGTATCTTTATTTAATCTAAACTTCTTTTACCTTGCCATCTTCAAATGTATTGAATCACTTGCCTTGTCTAACCAACTCAAAGTGAGACCATAAATGCAATTTTCTTTAAAGTTTTCGCTATTAATTGAACTTGCCCCCAGTGCTCTATGCAAATGTTCTCTAATTGAGATCATTTCAAACAGTACCGATAAGTCAAGGACAAATATTCCTGCTGAGAACGACTCATCCAAAAGACACTCCAACAATTTCAGACCGAGCTGAAGAGGCCAATTATTTCAAGTTGCAGAGGCAGGATAAGGATTGCGGAAATGATGTGTGCCGGCATGGCTCAGGTTTGCTATGAAGATGGCGAAGATGAAAGTAACAAATGACTCACATTTGAGTTACAAGGCTAATTAACTTCAGCTTCAGCATTCAAACGTTTCCACTAGGTTTGGTGCGGAAGTTGAAGGAAGGAATCCATTTTGTAGATTTACTGGCCTCGTTACATTGCGCTAGGCATGACAGAACCAGCCTTCCCTCTGCTTGGGTTTTTTGGGGGGGGAGTTTAATAAAGGAGAAAAGTACATGGAAGTTGTGAAGGACCTTGAACGATATGGGCTACGTTTTCCTCCAGGCCAGTCAAGGCAAAGGCTTCAGAAGTCTGGCTTCTGACTCATAATGGCAGCAAGATAACAGCTATATTTACTAAAGTGATTTCATGCAAAATTACCACACGTTCATGGCCAACACAAATAGGTTGCCCAGTTGCGCATGCACACACACACTCAAACACACAAACACACACCTACACCCCTACACCCACACACACACACACACAGATTGAGATTCCATCCCTCTAACCCTCACTCTTCTGCACTCTCCCTCGCTCTCACGCAGAAATACAAACACACAAATAAATCGCACCTATTTTGACATTACATGTCTGGCTAGTGTAATCTACATAAATACAATCCTTAGTCCCTCAGACATCAAAAGAAATGTAGTGCTTTGCACTCATTTGACAGATGGTAGAATTGATTGTGAGGCGTAGGCAGAGGGAAATAGCCTATATTTCAAATGGCGCCACAGTCAGTCGGAGCTCTTTCTCCGCCTCTGTGCGACAACGGAAGGAGAATCTGCAAGATGAATCAACGCGTGCCTTAATGCTCTTCCCGACATAAAGAAAACCATCGGAAAACGCTCCCGTCTCAGTTGTGCGTCGTAGGGCGCGCGAAGGTGACGAGTAGCGTTTGAAACGCCATGCCGCGTAACGCTCTCTGTCTGCAGAGCTGAAGCTCCCAGAATACTCACTGGACCACTTGACACGCCAGACCTGTTTTTTGTAGTTTTTTTGTTTTTTTTTAAACCTCCGATTGTTCGGCCAGACCTCAACCCGGTGACCGGAGAGAGGTCTTCCCCACAGGTCATGACTATCAGTGACCCCTGTCCATCACCTTGTTGTTGTTGAAAAGTGGGCCCGCTATCCCTTACCATAACCTGCACCTAGGGCCTGTAACGTTGACAGACACACGCTGCCAGTGGCGCCATGGAAAGGATGACGTGCTCCAGACACAAAGAAAGCGCTTGCGGTAAGGAGGAGTCCATCAGGGTCACGCTCTTAAAGCTTTCTCCCCGCCGCCGAGGGAGATGAAGTCATGGGAACACCTGGGCAAGCTGTTTAAAGGTTCTAAAGGCCCGCTGGGGCTGGAGGTTTCAGGGAGTTGCTCCTTCAGTGAGCGTTCCTCCAGTCAGGTCAGACCAGAGGGAGACGCGGCCCCAGAGAGGCACATTCATGCACAGCGAAACGCATACCCTGACCGTCTCAAGCGGACGAAAGGTCTCTTTAGAAAGTACGGGTCACAATGTAAGCAGTGACTCGACAAACCAGCCGTAGTGCGTTCAGTTTGGATGCTTAAACGTGCGACCCGACTTGACGATCGCTCGGAGTGGGCCTCCAGTCGAACTGTGACCAAAGGCAAACACGTCTGGCTGGGCGACGGAGTGCTTCACCTGGTCGCGTCTCCATCCTCCCTCTGATGGCCGTTTGACCTCCGGCTCGTCAAAGGGAAGTCTGATGTGCTCGCAGACCAGCCAGCACCAAGGCCGACGTCCGACAGACAGAAGGAGAGCGGCGGAGGGGCCCTGGAAAAGCAACAAGAAACGGGGAGACAGAGTCAAAGAGAATCTGAGATAAATAGTCCGAGGGGAGTAGAGAGAATAACAGATGAATAGACCGATAGCACGCGAGCGAGAGAAAGAGAGGGAGAGGGGGGGGGGGGAGAGTGAGACACACACACAAAGGGAGAGGGAGAGAGGGAGGGAGGAAAGGAGCAGCAAGGGAGTAGGTAAAGCGCCGAGATAAGGAGAGTGAAGTGGCAGAAAGAGAGAGGATGGAGTCAGTCAAGTAGGCCGGCAGACGGATAGGGAGAACAACGAGTACAGGAGGGTGACCGGTCAATAGAGCCGTCTGCTGCCATTCACAGAAGCCTCCTTCACGCGCACGCCCAAGGTCAGAGAGGAGAGATGGCTGCCGGATGAAACACTTAGAGCCAGCGGAGCCCTCGTAATTACTGGAGAGGGCCGGGAGCACCGGCACAGAACGTAGGCGTGGGCACACTACACCCCAACCCCCCACCACCACCACCCTTATCAACCCCACCACCATCCCCCCCCCTCCCCTTTTCCTAGTGCCGAGGGGAGGAAAGACGCGATGATGTGCGGCACTACGCCGGCACGAGAAGTGAGGCAGGGAAAAGGTGCGGAGGAGGGGGTTCCCAGGGAGATCTCTGCTGAAATGGGAGGGTGGGCGGCACAAGACAAAGGACAATAAAGGTGATGGGAGAGAGAGAGAGAGAGAGAGAGAGAGAGAGAGAGAGAGAGAGAGAGAGAGAGAAAAGCCATCTAATTATAAGCTCTTATTCCACTTCATTTAAGGGAACACTTAATGATGTGTTTTTCAAGGGAGACAACTACACATTACTCCTCATGCAAAAGGACCCACTCAGTCAGTCATAACAGCCCGGAGGTAGATGCAGCTGTGTAAAGATGGAGGCCTGCTCCTCTAGTCGCCAGGGGAGACTCCTCTCCCACACCAGCGGCTAGCTTTAGCCCAGGGTCTTTCTGGTGGCAGGGGTGAAGGTGTTGGAGGGAGGGAGGGGGGTGGGGGCGAGGGGGGGGGCAACACCTGACCTGGGCCCGGGAAGGGGGCGGGGGGAGCAGGCGGGTAATTCCACCGACAGGTTGTTTTTTTTTTGGTTTAGTTTTGTTTTCGGGCCGTTAATGACCGCCGACGCGGCGCCTCCAATTTGTCAGCACGCTCGCTGTTTACTAAGCTGTTGTTTTACGGTCCAGTGGCGGGAACGCTGCGTGTTTAAGCACAGATCAGGAAATAATCAGTGTAAAACGTTCACCTCGTGGCTCGCCGGTTGCCTGAACACCGCCCCTCTCAGGACCGCCTTGCCCCCTGAATGTCAGAAAGACAGAGGTTAACAGGTACTCTCAGGCGGTCCGCATTTTGATGGGGACGGGCTGCTATGGGACGGATTGATGCAAAGGTGCGTTTGCTTTGTACGTGTTTTGTATCGATAGTTGGTGAGGGGGTTGGCGTGTGTGTGTGTGTGTGTGTGTGTGTGTGTGTGTGTGAGTGAGTGTGTGTGTGTGTGTGTGTTTATGTTTTGTTACGTGAGGGCTTAGCATATTGCTTGCATGTGGTTAGGGCCAGAGGACCTGTAATCCCTTAGGGAGGCACAGACCAACAGAGAGCCAGCCATTCCCCTGCCTGCTGGAGTGTGAATAGACGCTCTGCCTCTGTGTGTGTGTGTGTGTGTGTGTGTGTGTGTGTGTTAGAGTGTGTGTGTGTGTGTGTGTGTGAGTGTGAGTGTGTGTGTGTGAGTCTGTGTGTGTGAGTTTGTGTGTGTGTGCATGTGTTAGTTGGTCTGTGTGCATGTTAGTTGATGTGTGT
>JAVQJS010128704.1:0-16526 GCA_036024795.1 Galaxias rostratus | reverse complement strand
TCAAGTTCATCAGTTTAATATTTGTAAAGGTAAATACAAGGTACTCCTTTCTTAACCATAAATTCAACAATGCTGTTGTAGCGTTGTTCCGTTGTAATGTTGAAACTGTCAATGTGCCTCTCCACCACTGTTTTGACTGTTGGAGGGGCCGGGCTGCTTGTGGCTTGTAGAGAGAGGAGAAGGGACAGTGGAGACAAGGTCTTGTTTGCTGAGGGCCTCTTCTTTGAGATTAGCTCCACTGTTGTGCCTGCATGTCACACCTTGTAGTGCTTGATGCGTAGGAAGATCCTTTCCCTAAATAACGTAGATGCAAGTAATGCCACTGGCCGTAGTTTCAAAAATAGCAATAGCAATTATTGTTAGTCGTTTTCTTTTTTTTTGTACAATTGTTGTTTTTTTGACAAGCCACAACAAGATATGAGAGAAAGTTATAGATGTTTAATATGATCAAAATAAAAATATTGCCTTGATACTGAATGGCTGCTGAGGGAGAGACACAGGCCCAAGGCTTGGGCAATATCCTAGGGTGATACACAATGACACGATGATTTCTATTTACATTTCCTTTTGTTGTTGTTTTACTGTTTGGACCTTGGACGTGTTTCATACGGGTAAGAGAATGGTATCTATCTTCTGAGCCAAAAGGCCTCTGACATGAAGGTTGTCTTTCTGTTCCAGAACCATAGAGTCACAGATTACAGATCACGTCACATTCCAAACTTGAAAGATTCTGAATGTGTTCATGATATCGTGACATCAGCTCTATGTTTTGAGTAGTCAGGGCAACCTCAAGGCTCGTCAATTTGTACTTACTACCATTGCCACTTGTACAGACAGGTCAGACAGATTGGGTAAGTGTGCCATCTATGTGCCCTTAGCCAACTCTATTTAGACATGTTCCCTCACGTGGCTTTGACCTCTACAGCACTCTTCTCCTTTCTTCCCCAATGTCTGTCTGTCTTATCTGTCTGTCTTACTGCCTGCCTGCCTGCTTGCCTGCCTGCCTGCCTACTTGCCTGCTTTCCCGCCTGCCTGCCTGCCTGTCTGTCTGTCTGTCTGTCTGTCTGTCTGTCTGTCTGTCTGTCTGTCTGTCTGTCTGTCTGTCTGTCTGTCTGTCTTCCTGACCGTCTTCTCTAAAGATGCATCCTCTATCTGAGACACATTACATAAAGTCCCTACTTTCTTAAGCGTATTTCCTGTTCTTGATTCTCATTACACATCATTCACTCGTAAAGTGTTTGTCATTTGGGTGCATGCGGTGTAACGCACCGCTATCATCCAGTCATAATGTAACCTTAGTCTAACGTGGAGTAGGTGCAATGTTAGCTTGACACAGTATAATGGGACGATTAGCGGGGTTAGCCTGCTTTTCTGTCTATCCAGGGGATCTGACTGTGGAGGGAACTGACAGGGGGCAGGGCTTTGGTACAGTGTGGGAGATTAGTTTTACAGTAGTTAATGGACTGAGCTGCAGTCAAAATAGAAGGTATTTCCCTGTTCTGTAAAACCCATCAAGCATTCAGCACCACAGGGACCGGGGTGAGAGATTGAAAGAGTCTGTCTCCTGCTCCCAATGAAGGGAATTCAATCCAACCGTGGTTCAAAACCAAACCGACGATCTTGAACTTTATATGGCGGCTTGTAAAACCCCATACAGGCGAGCCATGCGGACGGGTGGAACACTGTAATTCCACTCTGGCAACCATGGGGAAGATGGCAAGATTACAGGGAAAGAGAGAAAGAGAGGTTCCTGAGAAATGCGCCGGGCATTTTTCACGAGCTGACATCGAGGTAGCAGCCTGTGCTCCCCTCTGGTAAAGTCATCAGCGCCCTGACAGGAGAGAGCGACCAGAACGCAAGGCCCAGCTGGCAGGGTAGACTCCCTTACCCTCAGCACTTTTCTATCTGAAAACACAAGAGAGCAAAAAGAAGGGAAGTGATCTGTGAGGAGAGTAAAACCCAGGAAGAGAGAATTTAACTTGAGTTGACAACAGAAATGTCTGGCTTGTAATACATTGCCGTCTCCATGCAAGAACAACATGAGAGCCGGAGGGGGAAAATCCCTCTGGCTATTCATCTCTCGCAAAAGTCCATTGAAAAAACTCTCCATTGGACCCTGGGGAGACCTCTGGTCAAGCCTGTGGCACTGGGCAAGGTCAAAGGTCATCTTGGCTATAACACGAAGCCTGAGTAGCGGCCCAATATTTTACACATGTCCTTTTTCCCAGAGTGGCTGTGTGTGTGGGGATGTATGGGGTGATGGGGGTGCTATCGAAGCCTCCTCCTGGGGACAGGAGTCTCTGTGCACGCCCCGGCCCCCACGCCCGCCACGGACTTCGACCCTTTGGCATTCCACAGGGCCAGTTTGTGTACTGTGAGTCTCAGCGTGGCAGGAAATACCGGAGATTGTGTCGTGGGAAATGTCCCTTTTTCCTCTTGGACAGAAGGCGTGTTTTTTTTCGCGACTGTTATGATTTTACGTCGGGGACATCCTGTTCAGGGCTTTTCTTCTGGGCCCCGAGTCACTGGAGCATTTCTCAGTGCTGATCTGACCCTGATCTCTTGGAGCGCTGAGGCAGGAACATAAAGTCACCGAGGTCAGCGAAGGACACGGATGGAGACCCTGTGACGTGCAAAACATTTGCGGCTGCATCGCCAGCGGACACTTTCTCATGAAGGACTTTGTCAGTGTGACAGCCACGACTCATTTTAAAAAGCAGCATAAACAAAGCGAAAAAAAAATGTCTGGCTCCTTCCATTGCAGTGTGATCTGCCTGAGCAGATGTTATGGGAAAGTCAACTCCTTCAGTTCAGCAGTCTAGCCTTTCGTTTAATGAGTCAACCTGTCATACCACAAAACTTGGTGGGGTACACAAATTGTATCCATTACATTGGAGGCATAGCAATAAAGTCATATTTCTCAGGTCCGTATGGTTATACAATTGAAATTCTTGCTGGAGTTGCATGAAAACAGATTCTGGTTGGCCTATGCCACTAAGTGAAATTCCACCTAACGTTATCTCCTCCTCTCTGGCACGGTGCACCTTGCTCCAGGTGCTGCACGCTGGGCATACCAGACGCTCCTCTCCACTTTTCAGCGGCTCTCATTGTGTCATGGGAACACGACCTGGCAAGAGGGGCACCACGCATGGCAGGTGACTCAACCGGGTCGGTATGTACCCGGCCGTTCTCTGGAGGAACTAGACCTGGCACGCCGTGTGCTGGCCCCACCGCGCTCCCTGAAAGCCCTGCTCTCATGCGACACCACACTCTGCTTTGCCGGTTCTGGCTCCACAAGCGCCTCCCTCAACCTCAGCTTAAGTGTAGAGTGTCGGGCACTGCAGCGAGCGTGCTGTATCGCCGCAGCAACCACGGGGTTGGTGGTGTTGGGTGGGCCCACGAGAGCATGGGGGTGCTTTCTCACCGACCCGCGTCTGTCGTTTGACGCTGGACTCCGCTGAGTCAGAACGCGGGCGCTGTGGGAGGGTGGCGTGTGGTGGTGGTTGCCAGGGGGATGGGGGCGGGTAGGTAGGCCTGTGTGAGGGAGCTGGGACACACGCACACCTCTCCCTTCTTCACAAGCTTCTGCTAGCGCATGTTTTGGAAGGGCATGCACGTGCCTGTGCCTCTACTGGGGTGGAGAGATTGTTTCTTCGGTTCTTGAGAAGAGACAAACACTTTAGTTGGTTCCTACTGGCTTCCTAGCCCTCTTCTTCTTCCCCGGAAAATGAATCAACTGTATTCAGGGTTTTTTGGGGTGTGGAATTTGCTCGCCCTACTGCCACTGGTGCCTTTTCATGTGTTTTTCCACATGGACCCCACCTACACCATTGCACATGCATTGGATTGCTGTTGAAGAGAGAACTTTGACTCCTACCGAAGCTGGCCATGATGGAAATGGTGATTGTTGCCAGTGAGAACACAACACATAAACACATTACGCAACGTCATCACTGAAACATTGTGCTATCTAATTCCTCTGATAGCTCACTGTCACGTTGGCTTTCGGTTCCCAGCCGTTGAGAACACTAAGTAGTGACAGGTTGCCACCTGAGGTATGCAAAACCAGTCGAAATAACACTTTTCCTAAACCTTCAAAGTGGTTTGACTTGCAGGAGCAGAACAGTGAGAATGTACCAGAGAAAGGAATGACCCGGTTTGACAAGAATCTTTTCAGAGACAGTCATGCAGAGGGCAACAGGTTCACTTTATTACCATGTAAGGCTCGTGTGTGGATTGTCCCTCCCTTTCACTGTGTTGTTGGTTCATGAGAAGTTGTTGCATAACATCACACATAATTCGTAGGCCCTTTGGAACAGTGTTTGGGGCTTCTATTCACCAGTTTTTGTTTCTGCTGTTGCAAGATAAAAGATCAGCCACTGCAGGCCGTTCTATGGTTGAACTTGCTAATACTTTTCACATCAATAGTAAAAAGTCATTTGCATTTACAAGAATCTTTTTCAGAACAGGGGAAAAAAGATGGTCAGCTCTGTAGTGTTCGCAATGCTCTACATTCGTCAAATTCCAGTCTCATCTGTCTTTTTCAGAATCACTTCCTTTATGTTTAAGGATGTGGGTAACTGGTCAAACCAGACTCATGCCTGAAAATGTACAAGAGGACATTAAGAGGCCCATTGCACATCCCTGCCTGTCAAGCCAAAGGCCTCATTGGTCTTCCCCCTCCTACCAGGTTAGTATTGTGTCACTTTTACAACAAGGATGGAGAATGTTACAGCTAGAGGCATTAAAAAATATAGGGTTCTTAATGAATGTATAATACTACTATTACTGTATTGTCTCTCTCTCTCAAAAACAATTGTGCTGATCTCTCTCATGAAATAAATTCAGATCAAATGGCCTACTGCACAATGCTTCAGAGATTATCCGATGGATTTGGACCCAAGCTCCTCATATTTGTTGACAATCTTTCATGCTTGCCCGTGATTACACGATCATTAGCTGCGAGCCCATTTGGGGTTTTGGCTTGTGACAGATAAGACAGTGATTGAGTGAGGACAAGTAAATGATTCTCATTACCTCCTAAATAGAAACTGGCAATAGGAAAAGCACTGGCCCTCTCTACTGTTTTCTGTCACCAGGAGTGACATGATGAGTGTTTCTGGAGGCGTGTGTGGAATGCTGCCTCTCCACCTTCACCTAGGACATTGCTGAGCCATTGATCCAAGTGCCCCGAGGGCTGCATCTGTCCGTGTGGGACTCGACTCCCTCCTCTCAACAACACCTTATTTGCACCCTCTGTCCGTTTCTATGACTTTATCTACTGAATGGGATGGCCGCCATGTTTGTGAAGGCCGTCATGTTTTTGAGGGCCGTCATGCAAGTGAGGGCCGCCACGTTTGTGAGGGCCGCCATGTTTATTGTTGTTTGTATTATGTCAACAGACACCGGTGAAACTTGGAGTTTCCCAGTCTATTTTTAGTTTTTTCTTTAGTTTCGTTGTTGTGGGTTCACGTTTTGTTATGGATTCAAGATAACAGGGTGACTTGCTGCATCTTTCTTTCTTTCTTTCTTTCTTTCTTTCTTTCTTTCTTTCTTTGTTTCTTTCTTTCTTTCTTTCTTTCTTTCTTTCCTCCATGTCAGGGATTATTGCAATAGTTCTATCATACCCATATGACTCCGGTGTTCCGTCCCACCTTTACAATGCTTGAGGGAGCAGTGAGGGGACACTGGTCTAGACCCCATTCCTCTGGGGCCTCGTGCGTGTGTAAGCAACCCAGAGGCCACAGTGTCCACGGTGCTCTCACGGCTGACTGGCTCGGATCATGTGGCCGTTGTGTCTGTGGGGGCCTTTGATCTGTGCCTTGTACGATCCACCGCGGTGGGCAGACGTGCTGCGCTCCCTACCTCGCTGCTCTCTGAGCTGCGTTAAAAGGAGGGGGAGAACACTGGCAGGGCTCGGTGGTACGGCCGTCTTCTCTACTTTCTCCACCAAACCTTGTTCTTGTTATAATGTATGGCCATTCTTATTAGATTTTTCTGGAAACTGCAACTGCTCAGAGAGACAACGTCAATTGTGTTTTTTTAAGTAGTGACACGTTTGATCACATTTGCAATTCTGTCCGGGAGGAGGAACCCATGCTTCTCGTTGCATGTGCGCAGAGCGGGTTGATGTCGTTGTGTCTGTAGCTCCGTGACCGAGCCCGGCCTCAGAACTGGCTCTGCTTCAGCGGACCCCTGGGGTCTGGGCCCTGCATCAGCCTCTGGGACGGCATTCATCTCCGTCCACACGTCACGCCATCCCCCATGCATACGCAGCCCGGCCATGCCCAGACTGGACCAGGGGCAAAAACACAGGCTGGCTCTGTCCTCAACCAGACGGGATGGGGTAGAGAGGTAAAAAATAATGCCCTGTCAGGCGACGGGCGGCGCGCGCCAAAATGGCCTCGGCGCATAGTGGGGAGAGTTCCTTCTTTAAATGCGATGGCTCCATCCCCAAACCTCCTCCCTCAGACACATTAGGAGGACAATAGTAGCCTTTCAATAAGATCCCAGCAGAATGATAAATGGTATGCTACGCATGAAAGGGGGATGTGCGATGGGACTTAGTGGCCCGGCTTCAAAGTCCAACAGCAGGAATCTAATCTCATCCAGGGGGTTGGCGGCACATCTGGAAATTCCCCCTCCACCATAACTTGCTCTGTTTCCTCAGATCCATCACCAGCCGATTGCCGGTATTGATTATGGTAAGCAGGGGTATTCCAGAGTGGACAGATGGCAGGCCAGCCAACAATCCCCCCCCACCCCCTCCGCCTACCCTTTTTCAGGATTTCATTAGGAGGTGGGTGGATGGGGGTGGGGGACTACATGTGAGAGGGGGTGTCAGGGGGCTTCTGTTGGGGGTAGGTCTGCGTGGGGCATGACACTACAGCCCCTCCCCCTCCCCAGGTGTCTTAGGGCGGTAGGCAAGGGACGGAGGCGCGCTGGGCCAGAACCACTGCCAGGGTGTTTTATGGTCCCCTTCCTCCCTGAGACTGTGCCACACAAGATGGAGCGTATGAGGGGGTCACAACCCGGACTCGTAAATACCCCGACACACTCTGAGCTCCTATACACTATTTGAGACCCCCCGCCTCCCCCCTGTCCTGCATTTCAATCACGTTTTTTGCCTGTCTCCCTCCGTCCAACCTCACGTGGGAGCGCTGTTTGATGGAATCCTCAGCGGGGCTGTGAAAGGTTCGCCTCAGCCAGAGGCAGCTGCCATAAACCGCTCCACTGGTGAACCCCGAAAAAAGGGGATCTGGAGCGCAGAGGAATGTGCAGCTCATTGGTGGGGACGGGGTCACCAGAGCAGGGCTTACTGGGGTGGGGTGGGGGGCCTCTAGAGGGACGCGTGAATGAAGGCCTGCTGACGGGACATATAACTCACGGTGGTGGGGGTCCACAACGAGCAGATACGTGGAGGGAAACTCAGACACACACTGCAGTGGGGCTGTCACCCTGGGGGGTCTCGCTGGAGGGTGGGTGGAGGACAGAGGAGAACCGAGCGTGGGATTCTTTTGCGTTTGCCTTCGTGCAGATCCGACCCCGGAGGTACTGCCAGAGGACTGGGCCAACGGGCCGACAAATGGACCAACTGAACAGGGCGAACCAGCTGGATGGAGCAGGGGCAGGGGAGCAGGACCGCGAGCCTTCGCACTGACCCAAAGCACCAGGCCGCAGCGCCACAACTTGCCCCTTTCCTCCGCCCCCTTCTCCTTCTGGTGCCGGAGATCCCCCCCCCCCCCCCCATCAGTGGTGGACTCTGCCGATAACTGGATGTCATCCAGAGGCCGCAGTTCATCCAACAGTGCTGCTGCAGGAAATCCAGGAGATTCCCGGGCCCAAACGGGCGTTCCGCAGGGACGTCTCGGGTTAGGCAACGCTTGCGGTTATATCGTGTCGGCAGAGCCGTGCGGCTTGTATTACAGGGGGTTGGAGAGGGTTCTCCCCTCCAGCGAGAAAGCTGTGGCAGCGGGGCTGGTGGGTGACCGCTTACTCTGGCCCCAATCACAAAGAAGCTGCCAGACGTTGCTGCATGCCATGGGCCCCCGTCATACTGTTGAGACACATTTTCACTTAACATATGGATTGTGGAAAGGGCACTAATGAAGGGAGGGCAACACACTTGGCTCCAGATTCAAGTCAATTTTAAGGCACATTTATTGTTGAAACACTAGCAGAGGTCACTCTGTGGAGGTGGATTGTCTGAGCTTAGAAGTGTTTGTGATTGTGATTAAGTATGTGTAAGTCAGAAAAAGACAGAACAAATCTTAAATCTAAAATTCTTTTAAAATGGGTATTACTAATGCTGTACTTGAAAGTCATGTCCACAAAACAAATACTGTCTCGGCCACTGGGCCATGTTTACACACCACTGAGAAAAGGAGAAAAGGGGGACTGTGAAGGACGGTTTTCAGAGACGTGCTCACAACCCCCTCTGCATGTTGAAAAAGAGATGTGAAAGCCTACTACACCCGTTAACACCTTTTACAGAGGGTGAGGTCCAACATTGTGACAGAAAAGACTAGGGTACGTTCAAACAAACACAAACACCAACATAGACAAACACTAGGTCACCAAATAGTCCCCACTGAAATGTGGGATTATTTATTTTCACACCAAATCAAATCGAATGTATTTGTAGAACACATTTGTACACAGGGCACTATGCTCCACACAGGGCAAGCAGACACACATATAAGTAGGAAACTAGACTGGATTCTGGACTATTCACCGTATATCAATCAACCAGCTCCCCAGCCTGTGGGGCGCGTGAGGACTGTCAGACCCATGGCAGTGCTCTGCACCTCACAAACCTTCAATGCTCTTATACATGCTACGAGGTCGAGCATGCTTTTCGCCCAGCTTCATTTGAAGTTGAGAGACATTCTCCCAGTCCCTCACCACAAAGGTTTCCCTGTTGGTCTTTGTGGTCAGATGAATACGAGGGCCATGGCAACCTCCTGAGGAGCTTGTTGGCTGACGTTTAAAGGCACCTTGTGGGGGGGCGCAGGGGGCTGTTTTAAGTTCCCCATCGGTCTCTGAACCCGACCGGGTGTGGAGGGAGCCTTTCAGAGTCCAGTCCTGGTCTACTCATGATGTGTTGGGCTTTCTTTAGACCTCTGGTGTGGACTACATGGTGTCACATAATGTTTGCTGTGGTCCCATCACGCAATCTTGTCCTACAGACGGGGATCTGCGGTCGGTGCCGGTCCCGACCGTGAGCGTGTCCTCAGTACACAAAGGGAACCCAGCAGGGCCGGTGTTGCCGGGAACCGGGGGAGGGCCCTAGCGGGAGGCTGGGCGGTGTCTGAAACGGTGGCGCTTGTCGCGCCGTCTCCACAGTGACCGCAGGCAAGCCTTGGCAAGACAAAGTAGCACGCTCCAGCAGGTCATCTTTATTGGCTGTCCGACCTATGACCTCTGCCGTGAGTCAGCAGATGCTGCCGCATCTACCTGCTGTCTCGGCTGGGCGGGATTAGCCCTGGGGCGGAAGTGTGCAGTGAAAGGCTGTGCCCCAGCAGCCCTGCAGTGTGGCCCCTTTCATGAGGCAATTTCCACATGGAATCCCTTTTTTACTCCCGTTTCCATCGACTCCTTGTGCTTTCTGCTTAGTTTTTTTTGTCATGCGTTTCTGAACAAAGCCACCACACATTTTCAACAGATGGGTCAAGAAAGACAGCTCTCCTGTGAATAAACCTGCAGTTACGGTTTGGTGTGTAGCAACCCCAACCTAACAACCTGAATACACAGAAAAAGGCTGCTACCACACTCTGTTGAAAGGCGATGATGTCTTGTTTTATGTGTCGGGGTACCTCGGGGTTAAGTTATAGCACTTCTGATAGTTCTTTTTTGGAGAGATCGTTGTTTAAAGTGGTTGGGCGGGAGGCACTGTGGTCAGCTGCTTCAAGTCATTCACTCTCCTTTTCTGGGATTTCAGCCTGCCAGGCGTCATATTCTCCCTCTCTCATTCTCTATCTTTGTCTCTCTCTTTCACTTTCTCTCTCTCTCTCTCTCTCTCTCTCTCTCTCTCGTTCGTTCTTTCTTGCTCATCTATCTCTGTTTTCCTTTTTATTTCTCTGGGTCTCACAACTCTTCCCCCTCTTCCTTTTTTTTGTGGCCAGATCAACTCTTGGGTCATTTTGATATTTATACACTTAATGTCGTTCTCTGTACCTCTCTATGTCGGGAGCTGATCTTTGTTTTGCCTTTTCCACATTTAGCTCCCACTCATATTGCCTGTTTTCCATGTCACACACTTCCTCCTGAAACAATAGCAGCTTGTTTTGGTTACAACATCCTAACTTCAAGACAAACAAGGACCTGGAATGCCCACCAGTGCCACCAGACTATTTCTTCGCCTTTAAACACTCCCTCTATCTATAGGCTCTATGTACAGGGGTTTGGAATCTTATCGATGTCGAGTTGCCATGCTGAATTGGGAAAGAAATGCTGTGGTCAAAAGGGGGATGGGCACCGGAGACACTGGCAACCCTCAAGAACAGCTGACAAAACCGTCTTTGTCTGCCAGTCACTCAGTCTGTGGTCAAGCCTGGCTGCATCTGCTGCAGCCAACGCCCCCAAAGCCGATGATACTGTGCTTTCTGCAGAGACACATGTGCCTCAGGCCAGAGATGGTATCTTCTGTTGAGAGATCTCAATCTCAGGGTTATTTGTAGCATCACCACCTTGACAGAGGAGAAATGGGTCTGGTTTGCCCAGTGGCATGGTTCCCACAGTGCATGCCCTGCAGGACGTGGCATATTTGACTATGTAAATTTCCCCTGTCCATCCACTTATTCCGATCAGCATATGCTCTCTCTCTCTCTCTCTCTCTAAAACTCTGTCTCAAAGTTTTCAGAAAGGCGGATAGAAAGAAAGATAGAGAGAACAAGAAGAAGAGGAAGAATTACTGAGTACAAAAGCAAGAAAGCAGGATGTGGTGGAACAGCTCGGCTGCCTCTACCTGACAACAGCTTTCATCCTCTCTCTCTCTCTCTCTCTCTCTCTCTCTCTCTCTCTCTCTCTCTCTCTCTCTCTCTCTCTCTCTCTCTCATTCTTGGTCTGTCTATACCTCTCTTCCTGTGCTGCTGACTGCTTTGCATCAACCCACACAGTCTGCACTTGGAAACAAAACCTCTGCCCTGCCCTGTGAAAAAGAGAATCAGAGAAATGTCCGTATACAATCTTATTCTTCTCTTAAATCTCATGAGACTTTGCTTTGTTGCACGCCAAATAAAACAGCCTAAATAGTCAACAAGACCGTGTGTTGATGTACTTAAAGATGTATTTCAAAAGTGGACCAAAAGATTTCAACTTGTGGCAAGGATAAACACTTGAACACTTGTGTACTGCCATGAAGTGAAAGTCATGAAGAAGTGTGCTCTGCTTGTGCATGCATCAGTTTTCCGTTCTCCCAAGAAGCCTCCAAGACTCCTCCTCGGGCTCTCCTGTCCATGTTCCTCCATATGAGTGTGTGCTGTTTTTTCCTCAGTCAACATTTGAGTAACATCCACGCATGTTGAACTAGTGCAAGGTTTATAAACATTAGTATGTCTCTCTTTTTTTAAAACAATTTACGGCTAGAAAGAGCAAATGTTCAAGAAAACTCTAAATCCATTGGTGTCTCTGTATTTGGTAAATACAAGTTGGAGCATTAAGAAATGACTGACATTACTCAAAGATATGGTTGCGGCACCAGGTCTTGTCAAACAGGGGCTGTTGGTTTTGGTCGGCTTTCAAAACAGAGACATGCATGCAATTAGGAGTGTACTGTACAGGCCCGGGGATAGACTTGACAAATGAGGGCCTATTCATTGTAGAGTGGCTAAAAGGGTCCCACCCTATTTGGATAGGGGGGGTCGAGGGGTTCCCACTAATGCAGCCCTAAACAGTAGCCTACCTTCAGCACTGATAAAGGGCCCCATTAGGTCACTGTGGAAAAGTTCACCAGACTGGAAAACCGTAAAAAGAGAATTGAACTGCTTCGAAGTAACCGAGGAAAAAGGTAAATGGAAAACGTAAAGAAGCCATATTTGTCTTGAAGGCAAAGTGTTTCTCCAGTCCCCCACGAGGAGTGTTGGAGGGACATGCTTGATTTTGTAGATTTACAAACTCCTGCTGCAACAACACACTAATGGGTTTATAACTACGTCTAATCAACAACTTGGGAGCCCCGTCATGCCCTACTAAATGACTATTCTGTTTTTGTTGATTTGTCGCTGTCCAATTGACAAGTCCAGTCACGATGATTAAAGAAGGTGAACACCTCTCCTAAACTGCTTTCGCACGGACCTCTGATCTCCTTCAGAGGAACGAGCAGTTTTCTCTCGTCGTTGCCTTTCATTCCCCTCGCTCACATCGCAGTTTGTTGATTTCTTACTTGCGTCGTTAAGGAGCTGGACATTCAGCCGCGTCAGCGTGTCACCTCTGTGCGTCACCCTGCTCTGTGGGGGAGGGGGGGCCTTGGCCCCACTGTGTGGCCGTTTAGGTAGCCATCCGCACGGGACGACTGCTTACTGAAGGAGGCCGCTGGAAGAGGCGTTTGTCCCTTTCGTTGGCCTTAATAGATGCCCCAGACATACCAGCAGTAGAGTGGGGGGAGAGTGAGGCCAGGTTGTCAGTGTGGTCAGCAGACAGCATAAATCACCCGGAGCCATTAGGCTGCATGCTTTTTATGAGGTGAGAGAGTGAGGCCTGCTCCCTTCAGCGCTCTTTCACACTGAGCTCACGGCACACAGAATAAGGATGGCCTCGGTATGGGGCCGTAAAGCTCACCACACATTACCTCATCGCCCAAATGACAAACGACACACACACAAACACACACACACACACACACACACACACACACACACACACACACACACACACACACTCTCTGTTCGTTCTGTCTCCATGACAGCCCCCAACCAGAATGGGTGTCCACTTGCCCTACCCCCAATCCATCCCCCCGCTATCCTGCTTTCACACTCGCACAACCTTTGGACACACAACAGGAGAGGAGCCTGACCAAAAAGCTTCTGTCTGCGTTAGGTCGTCTTTACAAGGCTAGACACCTCTGCGTTTTTTTGTAATTGCTAATGGCCCAATGTGTGACAGGTGAGCTGTACGCACAGGCACAGTATGAGCAAACAAACAGAGGCAGGTAACACTCATACGGAATCAACTCAGATTACCAGGCACCCAGTTTGAGCCCAACCCATCTATTATTGAAAACCCCTTGATGCCCAAACTATAGTTTTGATCCACTGTGAACAGCAGCTAGAAAACCCGCAATCATCTTCCGTGATGTTTGTGCGCAGAGCAGACAGCATTGTCTAAAGAACTACCATCCGTCATTTACAAGGCAAATTTACCACGAGATGTCGAGCGTGTTACAGAATATTGAAAGGGCGAGGCCACTGTCCCACTAGTCAGCTCGGGGAAGGCGCGTTTCTAAAGATACTTCCATCATCTTCACAGACACATCGCCTGCTTGTCAGCAAAAGCCTTTGAAATGCGAGTCCGACCACAGCACCACCCTTGGCGTGTGCGGGTTGGGCACGTCCTCCCCCACCCCACTCACCCTCGGGTAGCTGGCGTGCCGGTGCCCGTTTACGGCACACCGACTCGCTCCTCTTTCTTTTGAAAATAAACTGAAACAGGTCACAGTGTATCTTCAGGCAGGCGATAAAACTTGGCCGTGTCATCAAAGAAACGGATCTCTGCCTGATTCGACAGGAGCCTCCATGGAAACTGCTGGAGGAACAGCAACAGAGCCCCACCACAGCATACCACAGGCTCACTGGACCCAAAAACACTCACATGACAAGGACATTCATTTACAGACCTCCGAGAATTAAATTCTCGAGAAACAGACTGTCCGAGACACAAGTCCGATTAACAAATTCAGTTTCGACCCCTCTCTAAAACACTCCACCAAAACCTGTGTTACACAAACAACCCCCAACTCCCTCTGACTCAGTGAGGAGAATCTTCACCCGACTCTTGTGGACCACAAAGCGTCTTACTGGGTGTTGAGAACATGATGTCAGTCATCCAAGAAGGATTGGCTTTCCGGGCTGTTGGCCTAAGTGTGCTATTGACTCCGGATGCTACGGACTCTGGGGGTGATATTGACTGGGGGTAATATTTACTCTGCGGATGATATTGACTCTGGGGGTGATATTAATTCTGCAGATGATATTGACTCTGAGGGTGATATTAACTCTGCAGATTATATTGACTCTGGGGATGATATTGATTCTATGGGTGATATTAACTCTGCAGATGATATTGTCTCCTAGGGTGATATTGATTCTGGGGTGATATTGACTGCGGGTGAAATTGACTCTGGGGTGATATTGACTCTGGGGGTAATATTGACTCTGGGGTGTTATTTACTCTGGGGTGCTATTAACTCTGGGGTGATATTGACTCTAGGGGGATCTTAACTCCGGGGATGATATTGACTCTAGGGTGCTATTGGGTATCCCTCAAGTATTGTTGTATGCTGCAGCTAGGGGAAGGTGTCACACCATACCAAAAGCTGACATCATCCCTTACTACTCTGCCTGTCATCCTGCGTGTTTGTTATAAAAGAGAGTTCACACAACGTTATCCTCCTTATTTCAGTCCGTTCAAACAGATCCCTTTGTTGTGTGTTTAGAAAATATGGTAAAACTATTTTTTGACTGAAATACAACCGGAAGGATCTTGTTTAAGACATAAAGAGACATTGGTTCAAAACACAAAGTCAAGACAGACAGAAAGCGACCAATCGGACAGGCCCCAACTCCTGGGAAAGGGTTCAAGGTCCAGAGGTCACAGTAGAAGTTGTTCATATTTATGTGTTGTGAACTGTCCCGGTAAGTCACCGGAATTTATTTTCTCTGTGCCTCAGGGGCAGAGTAGAGAACCTCTGGCTAACGGGACTGGTCTGAACTCTGACCCAGGTTCTACTAGGAAGGTGTCAATGGACTGGGGGTCAAGGCTGTGGAACCTCAGAACGCAGACTGAAGGCATGGCAAAGCCACGCATCCTAGTTGTCGCTAACCTCGTCAGGACCTTAATGAGTTTGCAGGGCTCCTGGAATGTCTATTCTCAACAGGCCACTTTTTCCCCCAGCGCTCTGTTGGCGACAACACACATTAGCCCTGGTATGGTTACCTTAAACAAACCACCGACTGTGTGCTGAAGAGCAGCCGTGCTTCGCTCGCCTAACCAGTCTGATTAGCTGTATTTGTTCTCTGACATGGACACATGACCACTAAATATAGGCGTCTTTGTTGGCTTCTATTAATGTCGTGTTCGTTCCGTTCTTTGTCTGCCTTCTTTACACGTCCCTCTCCCTTCATGCTCGGCTGCCAGCATACCACTCTCAGTCTTTGAGTATAAGCAGGTTGTTCGGATCTCCCAGCACTCTCAGCCCGTCGGAAAGAGTCATGTTTCCTCGTGTTATGATTCCATTGATGGATATTCCATGTCAGAAAGGCCTAGCGTGACTCATTTGGCCTCGACCTGAATGTAGGTTGCCAGACGGGCCGACCTTGGAAGAATCGAAGGGAAGATAAATGCCTTCCGTTGCCACATGTGGTCTCTTTTAAAAAAAAAAAATCCAAACCCAGGTCCTGATCCTCTGGCCCTTGTTTTATGGCCTGTGTCTCAGTTGTGTGGAGGAGAGAGAACAGCTGTCCTCCGTCGTGAGCCACTGTTGTTTGTCTGGGCTCCGAGGACAGCGGAGGCCGTGGCCCCTGCACCAGCTCCAGCCTCGACCTCGTAGACCCCTGGTGCCTAGGTGACACATTTCCCAGGGAGCCTAGGGCCATGCACTGGCCAACTCGTTGGGCCGTAAACACCAATTACTTAATGAGCCAGCCGGAATTCCTGGACTGCCATCTTTAATATTTCTTTTGTGGTAGTGTTGGCAAACCAGGGGAGAGGGATACACCCTTTTGATTCCAGTCAAAATAACAGAAGTTGGCTAGCAAAGATAACGGAGGGGTAAAGAACCCTGATCACCACAGTACACATTCAGTTTCGCAACCTAATCATTTCTATGCGACCACTATATATTCTTTTGAAGAATAGGTGCAGCAGAACGCAGTCCCTCTAAAACATTGGAAAGTTTTTACACCAGCCTAAGACGGGATTCAACACTAGGGACCAAAACAACTACATCCCCCAGTAGAGACAGCTTAGAGGTGGAGGCAAAAGATAGGCAGGTGAATAAACATAAGTTGGGCGGCTGCTATTGGTAAAATGTAGAACTGTTGTTCAAGAACAGTTCCTTGCAGACCATCGGTCTGACATCACATTAAAAGACACTCACTAACCTTACTCAAGAACTGTGTCAATGATAGAAAGTGTAAACAATAAAGACAAAAATAGTGTAATTGTTTTGACAATCATTAAGATATATTATTTCATGTCAATAAAATCAATTGACAAATTGAATTGAGAGAGTGAGAGAGTGAGTGAGAGAGAGAGAGAGAGCGAGAGAGAGAGAGAGAGAGAGAGAGAGAGAGAGAGAGAGAGAGAGAGAG
>JAVQJS010128690.1:0-12920 GCA_036024795.1 Galaxias rostratus | reverse complement strand
TGCACTGCATTAAAGAGAGGATGATTGGGGCCGTGTATTGTAAGATTTTGGGGAACAACCTTCTTCCCTCAGTCAGAGCATTGAAGATGGGTCGTGGCTGGGTCTTCCAACACGACAACGACCCGAAGCACACAGCCAGGAAAACCAAGGAGTGGCTCCGTAAGAAGCATATCAATGTTCTAGCATGGCCCAGCCAGTCTCCAGACCTGAACCCAATCAAAAATCTTTGGAGGGAGCTCAAACTCTGTGTTTCTCAGCGACAGCCCAGAAACCTGACTGATCTAGAGAAGATCTGTGTGGAGGAGTGGGCCAAGATCCCTCCTGCAGTGTGTGCGAACCTGGTGAAAAACTACAGGAAACGTTTGACCTCTGTAGTAGCAAACTAAGGCTACTGTACCAAATATTAACATTCATTTTCTCAGGTGTTCAAATACTTATTTGCAGCTGTATCACACAAATAAATTGTTAAAAAATCATACATTGTGATTTCTAGATTTTTCTTTTTAGTTTATCTCTCTCACAGTGGACATGCACCTACGATGAAAATTTCAGACCCCTCCATGATTTCTAAGCGGGAGAAATAGCAAAATAGCAGGGTGTTCAAATACTTATTTTCTTCACTGTATTTACTTGATTTAATAGACAAGATCCCCTTCCCCCTGCCCATTATTAAATATTAATGATATATTTATACTCCCAATATATGCAAGATAATTTTGCACAAAGGCTAACAAAAGACAGTTGTTATTTCACATAATTATCAAACACAATTACGAAAACCACACTGAATGTCAGTCCCTCCACATGACAGTGATTCTTAACGTATATTTTCAGAAATCAGACATTTACAAGGTGTTCAGTTGTTTTCTGATGCTCTATCTGTGAGTGAGAAGGTGCGTTTTTAAATGCCCTGACTGAGTGAAGGCTTTTCCGCATGCTACACACTGGAAAGGCCTATGTCCTGTATGAACAACATAATGCCTCTTCAGTTTAGAAGGGGCCTCAAAGTCCTTGAAGCAGATTGCACATTTGTACGAGTTGGACCTTTTCGCTTTTTGCAGCGGCTTTAGTTTACACCTGTGTTGCTGCAGCTGCCTCTCTGTCGTGAAACACAGACTACAGCCCGGGAAGATATGAATGTCACTGGGAGGTTCCAAAGAACTCATGCTCGTAATGTTTAACTTGGTCTTCAAGCTGACCTCTGACGTCTCAACTTTTACCATTTGCTCCGCAGATGAATTTGACATTCTGCCAGATTGGTACGGAATTAAGTCATGGTTATACCCGGGATACTTTTCTTGGCTAGATTGAACTTTTAGGAGAACGTGCTGTTCTGTTTCTGTTTGCAGTGGTGGACTTGGCAGGTTTTCAAGTTCCAAATTCTTCTGCTGAAAATTAATCTCAGGCTGTGCCTCTACCAAGTAGTCATCATCTGTAATATTCCAGGTGCTGTTTTCCGACTTAAGCGAGGGTGACACACATACCATACTTGTTGTGAGGTTAGCCTCAAAAACAGTTTCCATGCCCTTTGTCATTTCAAGTTTCTGAGGTAAATATTTGCAGTCATCCGAAATTACCGAGTCATTATTCAATACAGTTGAACTACCAGCCTGTCCAACATGACCTTTCCTAGTATTTTCTGTAACATCGTGGTTCCGACCAGGCCCAGTCTCGTCGGAACATGGAGCAGCGACGGTCAGGTTCTCTTCTGGAGCACAGTCGCCGGAAGAGGGTGTGTGGTTCACCTCAGTGGTAAAACAGTTACGTTTGTTCGGTTGAGGATGCAGATTCCCCCGCCCCATGCTCTTTTCATGGACCTTCTGGTGACACTGTAGATGGGTGAGCTGTCTGAAAGCCCTGCTGCAGATGCGGCACCTGAACGGCTTCATGCCCATGTGCACGAGCAGATGCCGCGAGAGCTTGGAGGGAAAGTCAAACGTCTTCAGGCATACATTGCATTGGTAACCCCTTGGTCTGTCTTTTGTCATCGTCAGTGCCGGTTGGCTGCCCTCATGATTTTCAGTGACGTCAGAGAGGCTACAATCACTTAATATGGACGCAATTTCACTCTGACTTAGGAGAAAGTCTCCTTCACTGGGACATTGGTTCACTTCTGGTTGGGCTGAAGCCTTTTTTTGTTTATCTACATCGTAACTGCCCTCTGATTTAGCTCCTTCAGAACATAGAATTGGCTCCTGGGTAAACACGCACTCTGCATGGGATTCACTGTTAAGGCAAACGGGCAGCTCCTCTTCACCTCCCTTTCGGTGCACCGACTGGTGTGTTTTCAAATGGGCTTTCTGTCTGAACATTTTGGGACACAAATTACACTTGAAGGTCCTCTTGCCAGTGTGGGTCAGGTGATGCCGCTGTAGCTTTGATGGCGCATCAAAAAGCTTTGAGCAAACGGGGCAGCGATAACCATTTCTTTGCCTATGCAGATATGGCTGGTTTCCTATGAGAACATGATTATGGCCAGATGAAAGGTGTGCAGGCGTAGGGTCTAACACGGCACCGATGTCCACGCGTTCTCGGACCTTCTGATGGTCAACACTGGCAGGGAACAGAGTTTTACTGTCTGAGTAGATGTCACTTGTAAAGAGACCTGTTGGAAGTCCATTCGGAGTAATACACTGCTCTTGTAGAGTGTCAATTGCACTAGTGTCCCCAGTGTGCTTTTGAAGCTGAGAGGACACAACATGACTGTGTTTTCTCTTTCCCACTGAAACAGCTGAATCTATCACCCATGTCATTTCCGATTGAGCCGAGTGTTGTTTTCGTATTGCCCGACTCTTCAAATTGTTTTGTCTGTGGACCTTCTGGTGACACTGTAGATGGCTGCGCTGTCTGAAAGCCCTGCTGCAGATGTGACACCTGAAGGGCTTCATACCCATGTGCACGAGCAGATGTCTGGAGAGCTTGGAGGGAAAGTCAAACTTCTTTAGACACATCATACACTGATTTCCATGAATCCTGTCTGGCACAGAGAATAGATTACAGTCCAAAGGATTAGTGGGTTTACTGTGTTCCTTAGGTGCATGCACTGCGGCATCCGGGCCTTTCTCTATTAGGCTGTCACATGGAAAGCCATGGCACGATCCGTGACTTGATTTGGGTCGCTCTTCTCCAGTCAGTTCTATTTGATTAAAACAGCTCTCGGAGTTCAGGAGAACAGGGTTAGCTGTGTTAGGTAGTGTAGGCATTTTAACACTCCAAGGCATTTCTGAAGACTTATGGAGTTTCTGGTGGACCATTAAGAGTCGCATCTGTCTAAAACCCCTTCCACATGTACTGCACACATAATTCCTTTGCCAGGCTGGGGATTTCCCTGGTCGCTCTAGCAATGGGAAGTTGTGGCGCGGTAATAAGGGGTTCCTCTTCTTGGCAAAGTGTACGCTGGAGTGTGCCTTCAGATGAGAGAGCTGCCTAAATGCACCGGGACATAAAGCACACTGAAACGGCCTCTGGCCTGTATGCGTCAGGCAATGTCTTTTCAACTTGGATGGAGCATTGAAACACTTGAAGCACTCTGGACACTGATGGGCCATTGTCCCATTCAGCTTGATATGGTGAGTTTCCTTTTTCGGTGTATCCATACAATCAAAACGCGCCTCTACTTCAGAGTACGGCAGTGCATGACATACAGTTGAATCTGATGGATCCGACCAGCTATTCTTAACACCGACATTGGGTGACGTTGGATGAATAGAGTTCTTCACTTGTACGTTGACGTCATCAGATTTACCTTTACCTTCCACTAGAACCTTTTTGTTTTTACACAAATCAAAGCCCGTCTTTAACGCTGTCACATCAGTGGTGTGTGTGTTTAAATGAAACTTAAGATGTGACTGCTGTCTAAATGCCTTTTTACAAAAGGGACATCCAAACGGTCTTTGACCAGTGTGTGTTAGGACGTGCCTCTGCAGTTTGGAAGGGGCAGAGAAGGTTTTATAACATACAACACACTGATGTGCATTCCGTGAGAAAATTGTATTTTCCATGGTGACAACGGCTTCTTGTGGTCCATGATTGCCTGGTCGCATTGTTTCCACTTACTGACTTGACGCCGGATAATCATCAGCTCTGCAAGAACTACTGTAACAATAACAACGCATTTTAAAAGGTTAAACGGATTGTGGCATGTTAACTCGTCTTATTCTTTGGTAACATGATCTAGCATTATTATTTAGAAGCATTGTCGATGTGACACAACTATGAAAATTAAACTGTCAAAATATCTTGTTGAAGTAAATCCAAAGATTTCATAGAGAACAAAGTTAGCTTCCCTCCTAGCATAGTAATACGAATGCTAGCTGACTAGCTCGCATCATACACAAGTTGTACGTTTGAACATTCGTTTGGATTTACCTGAGTTGCCGCTGAATCCACATTACTTTACCCAATGACAATAAACGACAGTAATGTCAAGCGATTTTAATCAAATATTAAACATACACGGTAGCCGGCTGAGCTAAATTGCTGCCATGCTACGATGAAAAACAAAACAAGCCGTCGTTGTAGATGGACGGTTAGAAACGGTTTTCAACGTATTGGTTCCTGTGTGAAACAGAATCCTTCCTAACTGTAATTAGGTATTTTCTTATGAGATTCATATTTCTTCTTGGAAATAAATTACATAATGTAGTTAATCACACCGTTATTTGTAAAAATAAAAAATATGCAAGCCCGTGGCCAATTATAACAGACAGATATTTGTGTTATGGACATGGCATTAATATCCAAGCTTAGAATCAGTTGAGCAGCTACTCAATAACAACGTTTGCTGTAACATCACAAGCCAAACCAAGTATTTAAGGATTCAAAAGTTCCACCCAATTTTGTTTGAAAAAGAGTGGGTATATCACAATCAGTGACTGCTCACATATTTTTTTTCTGTGCCACAGTGTAACATTATATCCTTTAACAGATCACTCCTGTGGGTACATTTACTTAATTTAAGAGAAACCTAAAAAACACATACCTTAGTCACGATGAAAACCTTTTTTTTACTGAAGTACTTGGCGGTTTTACATTATTTATAAATGACAGAATTTTTGAAAACTCACAGCCAAACCTTTCCCGAAGATTTTCTAAATGGCAATATCACTATATTCTGTTAAAAAGACAAGGACATTCTCAATTCAAATGTATTGTTTCTGACAAAGTGAGATTTTTATTTACGATGAAAAAAGATCCTTCTGCCATGCTCCCTGTGGAACCTGCCCGTGGGATATGACAAGTCCTGGCCCCATCACTCGCTCAGACGGCATCTCCACAGAATGATGCAAATGATGACAAATTCCTTCATCCCTCATCATGCATGTG
Organism: Galaxias rostratus; assembly: GCA_036024795.1. Classification (NCBI taxonomy): domain Eukaryota; kingdom Metazoa; phylum Chordata; class Actinopteri; order Galaxiiformes; family Galaxiidae; genus Galaxias; species Galaxias rostratus. The sequence continues at coordinate 7,595 of JAVQJS010128690.1, read as the reverse complement.
CAGCTAATCGGCATAACACACAGGCATGGGCAGATCTTGGCACTTGGCTGAGGGGCTAAGCTGCCTGATTGAATCACTCAGAAGTGTCTCCCTCGGATGTGCCTGTATCATGCCGCTGTCAGGGTGCTGTACAATCTCCTCAAGCAGGACTCTATTGACTTACATTCAAAAACACCACTTTCATCTGGTACAGTGTGTGATGAAAACACATTATTCCCATTTGTCAGAGAGCTCGCTTGTCAATTATTTTCATATTCCATTCAGGTCAATGTCTGCCAGTGAAAGCAAATACAAGGATTGTGCACTTAATTTTTTTTTCACTTTTTTATTTTTTTCACTTTCTGACAACCCAGACAAACTTGGACACATCTGTGTTTCTTAAGAAGGGTTATTATTGGAATGTCATGTTGTGCTGGCTTTTATTTCAGGTAGGTTTAATCATTTTTAATGTGTTGGTATTGCTGCAAGACATAAAAAATAGAGTGCACATTTTTAAAAGGTTTTGGACATTTGTCAATTTCAGTAAAGCTAAATGTATCACTAGAGGGCAGTAGTAGGTCACTTTGCCATGACAGACCATGCACTCAGGCTCAGACATTTCAGAATTGAAGATGCTTTTGGGGCAAATAAGATTTTAGCACAAATTTCTCAAAATGTCCAATCAGTTGAATGTTCTTAATGCTCTTAGATGAAAAAACATTAGCTATAATTATCATTCCTCCAAAAGTTGAAATGGCCATTAGGTAGACATCTAAAAAGGTCATCTGACAACCCATGGTGGCTAGAATGCAACCAAGACACTAGAATGTAGACAGAGGTTTGATACTGTGGCTTTCAAAACCAAGACCTTCCCCTCCAGTATATACTGGGGACACTTGTTTTGCCTAAGCACTGCATGTATCAACTTGCTCTTGTCCTTATAATTAATTCTTACCCACGACTGGTCTCATCTCCCCCGACATGGCAGGACAGGGCTAGCTGTGATGGATGTGACATTAACTGGAGATGAAGCCGGGGAGATGCGGCGCCCCAGTCCAATAGTGGCATTTGTCACTGCCCTGGTCATGCAGATTGGGCTAGCCTTGCCCGCTGACTAAGATTAATGACGACGGTGGGCCCGTCTTTGTCTCTGTGTGTGGCGGCCCCATGCAAAAACACAATCCTCAACATGACCCAGCTCACATGAACCCCTACACTTCTGACCACTTTTACGTCAAATGGTGGTTGACATATGTGTTTTGGAATTATTGCTTTGAATTATCTGTATATATTTTACCTTTATTGACGGAGAAGAATCCAATTACTATTCAGTTTTTCTTTTTTGCTCAGAATTTGGAAAAAATATTTCATATTGATAGTACCATGTACTTATTGGCTTTGCAGTCAAAGCTCATGTTTCCATTTAAAATGGATCTCAAAATTCTTTTTGTTCCATTTCCTAAAAGTATGATCTTGCACGTGAGTTGTTTAATTGCCAGATTGTTGCGCATTTGGGGTACTCCGCATTCCAGTTTGTAATAAAGAAATGGAATAACCCTAACCTCAATGCTCTGCTGCACAGAAAATGTTTTTCCCTGACAGATTAGGTGGCTGGGGCTGCCTCAGATGGATGGGGGATTGGGCTGCTTGTATCAGACTTCAGGGATGCAGCGCATTCCCCCGGTCATCCATCATTCTGTGACACATCCACTTATATCTGCACTGCACATACATACAGATGTAATCCTCTGCTTGATCAGGGATCCGCTATTCCTACACACAATTCACATTTTTCTGGCATGAGCTTTGTACGTTTCTGTTTTTCGAGGTATCGGTTTAGTCGACGAAATTAAAGACAAAGAAACACAGATAGAATTCTTGCCATGGAGAATGAACTGAATTAGGGCTACAGTGCCCAACCCAGGATTACACTCCCTGCCATCAAAACAACTCTCATTATACCAAGTAACACAATGACAACAACCACAACCGGTACTGCATGAATAAAGAGCTCATTATAGTTCATGCATATTTGTAAGCTTCTCATGCATTGCTCCAGCACTTCCCAGATGCTGTGGAGTCATCTGTCCTCCATACCCCTCCCTGCTGTTCCCTCCTGTGGTGAGGGGAAATCAGTGTCCAGGCTGCTGTCACTACCCGACCCCAGGCCTGTGCCTCTGGAGCAGCACACCGCCCTGCCATGTCCAGCCTGCTCTTGACCCCCTCTCAGGGCCCAGGTCGGTTCTGCCGGTCAGGCCCGTTGGGGCGTGACAGACACGGGGCGCACACAGCATGCCTTACTGGTTAGTATTCTTCACCCCTGTGTCGGTGGCTGGATCGATGTTAGACTCCTCTATGGTAAAATCTCCATGCATTTGGTTTGGACCGTGCCGTGGGTGGGGGCACCGTTTCCCAGTGTGTGGAAGAGGACAAACATGGGAGGCCTCCCCAGTGGCCATGGGGAATAAGCCTAATGTGACCGGGGTGGCGATGCAGAGAGCAGGATGACGCTCCCTGGGGGATAGAAATGTTGATTAAACATGTGCTCAGCCTTGGATATTGAGTAATTGGACGTGGAGCAAATGTCAAGCGTTGGTTAATTTTTGGCGTTCCGCGGCGCTTTACGGGCTGTGATCAGTGGAGGGAGGAGGGCTGACGGCTGATGAGGCATGACCCAACAGCAGGAGGCTGAGGAGCTGGAGAACACTGTGACACCCACCCTGGCCTTTAAGAGGATTCAATACATAAGGATATTCAATACAGTGTGTAGTCTGTAACAGAGCGCGTTGGAGTGATTGTTTCCTATGGCACCTCTATGGTCTGTCCTCTTCCTATTCCTCTGCTGAAATGGCTGCACTCGTTCCACCACCGCTCAGAGAAAGAAGGGCTGGATGTGCGGATGGGCTCCTCTTCTCTCTGCCTTTCGATTAGGGAACTGCACGCTCTTCAGCGTTCCATCTTCCAGGATGTCTCCACGGCCGGTGTGCGCTGAATGTGAACCCCTGGCTTCCTTTATTTCTCTCAGTCCAATCTAATGAGCATCATCGCTGTCTGGGGATGCAGGCTGAGGCTGGCTCCCTCGCCTTTGTGAGGCCCGGACAGGTGTCTAACTGAATGATGAATGTCCCTGTTTCTCCCCACATAATTGGCTCCTCGCTGTTTGGCCTTAGTCTGGTTGGATGTCTGCTGGGCAGCCACCTCCATCTGTCAATCACCAACCTGCTGCTGCCTGGCTGGACCTCTGATAGCTATGCTAATGTGCAGCCCTCACTGCCCATTGGCTGAACCTGTGCTGGTCCAAGCTAATCCATTACAGCTCTGACAGTAATAATCTACCCCCAAACACAGGGTCCCGTGTGCTAAACGTTATTTGACCGTTGCTGTCACGTTGGCGCTGCCAGGCGGAGGGGCCTTGTGATGGATGACCCGGACTAGAGCCCTCCCATTCATCACCAGGTGACTGCTGTGGGTGTGTGTGTTGTTTCTATAATTTAAAGGTTTTTCTGTAATTTTCAGATTGGCTTTCATTAAGACGTGTTGTCCCGTCGTCACATTGACTTGGATACAGCGCCACGGTGATCCGTGTGTTTCTCCACTGGCCATGTGTTCTCCTTACCTCATGTGAAATGTATGAAATACACTCCGTCAGTGTGATGAATGATCAAAAGCCGGGATCAAAAAAGATCTGACAAGTAATAACAGTGTGGCCATGGCTGTTTCTCAGAGTAATTGCGCTGGCTCACTGTCACAGATGTAATCTCAATCAAAAGGTCTCACCTGACAAGACCAAATATACAGCCCTTGCCCTCCCGGAGCACCCCCATTAGCTCCAATGGTTTATTTTCTCTTCTCAATGAGCAGTTATGGATGCACAGTCACTGCGGTTTCATGGGCACCGCAGAAATGTGCAAGATAACCCAAAGAGCTCCTTTCGGAAAAAGTTTTGCTTGTTTTGGTATGGGCGATAGTGCTGCATTTCTATGGCCATGCTGTGAGATTTATGTGATGCGAGTGGTCCGGGCGCGTTTCCTCTCTGTGATGACCCTGTCAGATCTCATTGCAGGAGGAGGGAAGACGCATTTGTCACCCGTGAGAGATTCTCACTGCAGGATTTCTGCTCTATCCAAACGAAGAATCATCGCGCGTCTAATGTTTTTGATGCATTCTTTCACCTTTAACCCCACTCAAAGAGGTCACTTGGCAAAAGAAAGTAGCCCTATGGAGACTAGGTGGGCCTAATGCCTGAAACAAACAGAACCAGATCTCAAGTCAAACCTGATCTGCAGACATCCAAAGCTGGCTTTCATGGAAATCAAAGATTTGTAACTCTTTATTTTGTTTTCTGAGGGACGGCTGTATTCCAGTTCTCCGTCACCTTGTAAAGGCTGAAGAGGGTGAACACTACTGTAATGGTAGGCTCGAGACTGATAAGTTCCTGTTTATAAACGCGGCCTGACTCAGTCTTCCCCTGAATGTGGGTTTCCCCGCCTTAACTCTGCGCCTCCCCTCAGGAGGCCCCACATTACCTCAGTTTGCCCCCGCCATCCGTCAGGGCCAGGGCCCACACTTTGTTGTCGTAATGGAGAACCAGATGAGCTCAGCCATCTCGCTCACACTCCCCTCTCCAAGGCATTTGACCTCAGGGTCTGCAGGGAGGGGGGTCCTGGTTCAGGTCAAGTGTATTTGCATTGGGTGTTTATTAAAGTGATACGTCTTTGTCGTGGATATTATGCCCTGTGTATGTTTTTGTATTTTGGGAATTGGGGTTTACTATTGATCAATTGTAATCAAGCCTGGGCTATGTAGCCTTTTGCGCAGCATACCTTGTAATACAGTCTGTAAGGGAAAAAGGTTACAGGTAAGACGCAAGTTATTTTAAACTCGTTAGGGAGACTCACCAAGAAAAATAATATTGTTCTGAAATATTCATTTAACTTTTCATCATCATGCACCTCAACAACATGCCCAAACAAATCTCACTTTGGCGGCGCTCAACCTCCCAGTGATTGCCGGACTACTTGACTGTTTGTGACAGTTGTAGCCAAACAGAACAGCCAGCTAATCAAAGTCATGTGTGCATTCAGAGTTTTGGTTTCAACCTTTGACCTTTAATTTTTCATTAATTTGTGATGACAGAGTTGATCTAATTCGTCATTGCTTCCCCTGCTCAAAATCTTTCACATGTGTAAGTAATTAAGTTAAATATAAGATTAAGACTGTTTTAACAGGCCATATGTGCACATTTCAGTTCTGAGTTGTTCCTGCAAATGATCGTGGGTTTAAAGTTTGAAATGTTGATCTAAATGCAGCTTTCTTAACCTTAACTATCCATGTAAAAAACGTTTTGCAATTTTGAATTTGGAAAGTGAAACACTGTTAAGAGCCACACATGTTTATGGGGACTTACTGTAGTGCTAACTACAGACTGGACAACAGAGCAAATAAAAATGTCAGGTGAAAAACCTGGGACGACACGTGTCACTTTGATTCCAGGCGGCTGGCAGTGTTGCAAGTTCACTGTCCAGTGCGCCTGTCCAAATTATTCTCCCCTTTGGCCTAATCCAAGTGAAAACACTTGCCTTCAAAGCCAGATGGACAGAGCTTGAGGGAAGGAAATGGCTTGGCTGATAAAATAAATCTAGATTATTGTCTTGGAGTGGAAAGAAAGGGACAGAGATGTCTGAGTCTATCTACACAATAGTGTAATTACCATCACAGTGCTGTAATACTTCAATGTCAATAATTACCTTAGACAACACAGCTTAAACAAAAGAGAAAAAAATTCATGCCGATCTGTTTTTCTTTGACAATGTAGAATTTCTTTCCTAAATGGAGTTTGTTTCTTTTGAGACATGAGGTCATAATTTCTTTTAGGGAATGATGTAATACAATACCCCTGCTTAATGCCATGAGACATTTCAAGGTTGGTAGCAGAGGGAGTGTTTAGACTTGACACATCAAACCTCCCCATTGCTCTCTAAAGACTCAAAAACACCAATATGGTAGCCCCGAGTTCAACTTTGACCCCTGCCCCCATGCATGTATTGCTGTAAATAAATCGGAGAGGCCTCATGACAAACCGACACCAGCTGATTTTCCTTATCCCAAATTTAAACAGCAATCGCTCCCAGCCTAGAATATACCCGGAGAATAAACAACAAGCCATGCCACTCTGAGAATCAAAGTGAGCATTTTGTGATTCAGAGTGGGAAGATATACACATGTCAAATTGTGTTTGACAAGCTTTATTCAGAGCTTTGTCATGGCATGTCTGTAGTTATTACCATGATTCCCGTACCTGGCTGAGATCAGAGTTTGTTGAAATTGTCAAAGGGCGCAGAGTTACCTAATACCATAAAGGAAAACATCTACCAGCATGAATTAACTAAACTACTTTTATATTGTAAATGATTAACAACTGTTGTGATACATTCATGGGACATTCTAAATCTTGAATAATGGCGTCTTGATAAAAAGTATTGGAGATATGAAGTTCACTTTATTGGAGCCATTCCACTCTTTCCTGTGAACTTGTTTGCCTCCCTTTGGGGAAATCAGACATCCCCTAAAGGCTAATTCCCTACACAGCATATTTTAGGCACACAGCCGTAGAATGTAGACCTCTTCAGCCTGCTCAGGATGACGTCAGCATGAAGTATCTAGGAAATGGGTGCTTGTTTGACAGGATGAAGACATGATTGAGAAGATGAGTTGGCTGAGTTTAATTCTGTTACCAGAGGGTGAATTGGAAAACCACCCGCATCACCCTGTACCAATCTCTTCTTTTCTTCATTGGGGAAAAACAGGGGGGTGGGGTAATTGGAGGGCGTAGTGTTGCATGGGGTCATAGATAGCACATCAAGTGTTCGTGATGAAGGATAATGCATACTATTCATTTTTTGACAATTAATTTCAATCACGATAGAAGCGGGTTTGTGTTTGGTGAACTAATAGTTTACAGTCCATTTTTGGGACTTTATTGGGGTTTTTTCCACAGCATTTAAGATTAATTGTTCGGATTAATTTCAAGGCAAAGGTAACCTCTCAAATTAACAAAAATTGTGATAACCTATAAAGCAACCAAACATTCATAGTCTGAAAATAAGAGTTCTTTACCACGTGACGCTGCCTACTGCAGGAGGGGTGACCCATATTTCATTTGGATAGGCACTTGTTTCCGGCAGCCTTCAAAACGCATTTATCTTCACTAGCCTACAGACGAGATCGCTGCATGCATTATAGGCCTACTCTTTGCTTATGTAGAGTATGTGAGTTCAGTTATAGTAAAATATATGTTTGCTTTCGAACGAAGACTTGACAAATTAGCGTATTGAAAGTATTACGTTTTCGCATTTATTTGTTCAACTTTTAAATGTATAAAGGTTGCTTTTATCAGTGATGTTTTATATCGAATCTAAATATTTCCATAATTTAAAGAAATGTCAGCTTAATTTCTGTTTATATTTTTATGGCTGTATGACATTGGTTTGGTTAGCTTGAGGATAATAATAAATACGCGGCCCTTTTGTATCCTTCACAATATTGGACCTGATTCAAATAGCTTTATCAACGAAGGGATTATTCAATCAGTCAACGAATAAAGACATGCTTCTTAA